>BQNB010027581.1:0-57499 GCA_026074375.1 Tanacetum coccineum
GACATCGTTAGCTTTCCAGGATAGCTTTTAGAATTGCATTTGAGCTTATAATGAATTGTGTGCAAGCCTTTTAGTGAATCAAAGCCTTTTAGAGCTCAAAAGCTCATTTCCTATAAACAGCTTATTAATAAGCTTTTTGAGTTTAAGCTTATAGTCCGTTTATTAAAGTTGCTTAAAAAGTTGTCCTCTACAACTTTTCTTTTTTAAGTTTTTCAAAAAACCAAAAAAAAAGGGAAGTAGAAGTCGGGGGTGAGCAAGACTCGAACCCCCGACCTCAACACATCAACCTTTTTATACACACACCCAACACCTCAACCTTTTTATACACACACCCTCCCAGTCCTTACCGCTGTGCCTTTGGGTCTTTTTCATATGACCCTTGCACAAGTAATCTTTTATACACGTTTTGGCTTTATAAGCCCAATAAGCTGTTAAGCTTATTTCGTGGCTTATTTTATAAGCTACAATCTCGGGCATATTTTTTTTAGGTTTTAAGTAGTGTAAGGTATTTTCTGTCATTTTTCTAGATTTTTTAGAGTTCATTTAGTATTTTTAATTATTTATTTTCATTAAAAACTTAAAAAAATCATAAAAAATAGAAAAAAAATCAAAAAAATATAAATCTTTTTTAGAAAATTTTCTTTTATCCTAAAGTTCCTAGGATAATTAGTTTTGCTTACGTAGAGTCTAATTTGCAAAATTTCATTTTCTTAAGAACGAGATTTGTTCTCGTTTTCGTTTTTCGTGTTTTAACGTTCATTTCAACTCCGTTTTTTTTCTAGTTTTCTCTAAACTTACTTTTTAGTCAAATAGAGTCCATTTTAAAAATAAAATTTTAGTTAGGTTTATTTGTAGCAAATTAAGGTTTTTGGCCTCCGTTTAAGGGTCTCGTTTTGCGTTTTTAGTTAAATTTTGATTTCCCGTTATTTGTCTTCATGCTTAATTGTTAGAGCTTGTTAATTTTAATTGTTAAAAGTAGTTAATCAAATCAACTATTGTTTCCCATTCAAATCATTTTCCGAACAACAAACGTGGTTTCAATTTCACAAGTCGTTGGGAATAACGACCCGGAGAATCATACTTCCCGGTAAAGATACGTATTATATTATATTATATATATTTTGAAGAATTTCCTTTTCACCTTTGTCCTCAAGGGTAAACTGGTAAATTTCCATCATATTTTATATATTATACTTTATATATGTATGTAAAACTGCAATCAGTTACATTCTACCCCCCTTAAAAGAATTTCGTCCCCGAAATTCAACTACTAACATTACTAAACAAATGCGGGTACTTCAATTTCATCTGATCTTCACGTTCCCACGTGAATTCAGGGCCACGTTTTGAATTCCACCGAACCTTGACGATGGCAATCCTACTACGCTTCAGCTTCTTAAACTCTCTTTCCAAAATTTCCATAGGCTCTTCCACAAAATTCAACTTAGCATCAACTCGAATCTCATCCAAAGGCACTTGTAGTGTTGGATCAGCCAAACACTTCTTAAGGTTTGACATGTGGAACGTGTCATGAACACCATTCAACTCCTCAAGCAAATTTAATCGATAGACCACGAGGCCTACTTTCTTAATAATCTCAAACGGTCCAACAAATCTAGGTGTTAACTTCCCTTTCTTCCCAAAGTGTACTACACCTTTCCAAGGCGACACTTTGAGCAAGACATAGTCACCTACACTAAACTCTAGAGGCTTCCTCCTCTTATCAGCATAACTTTTCTGGCGATCACGCGCAGCCTTAAGTCTATCCTTAATCTGCGAGATCTTCTCAGTAGTCTCTTGCACTAACTCAGGTCCTATCAACTGACCTTCTCCAACCTCAGCCCACATAATTGGCGAACGACACTTTCTACCATACAATGCCTCAAACGGAGCACATCTCACACTAGAATGATAACTATTGTTATACGAAAACTCAACCAACAGAAGATGAACATCCCAACTTCCTCTCCTGAAGTTCAGGACGCACGCTCTACAGCATGTCTTTTGAAAGTCTGAAAGTACGCTCACTCTGACATAACGATCTAGGGTGATAAGCCGTACTCATGTCTAAACGAGTTCCTAATGCCTCTTGCATTGACTGCCAAAACCTTGATGGTGAAAGACCATCACGATCCGATATAATCGATATCGGCCACACCGGGATGTCTAGCAACTAACTCATTCCAAATACAATCAGCAACCTTTCCATCTTATAATCCCTCACAACAAAGGTAAAAAATAACAGACTTAGTCAATCGGTCCACAATGACCCAGATTATGTCACGCCCACTACTAGTCCTAGGCAACTTAGTCACAAAATCCATAGCTATCCCTTCCTATTTCCATACGGGAATCTCAGGTTGTTGGAGCAAGCTAGATGGCCTTTGATGCTCAGCCTTAACCTTCAGACAAGTCAAACACTTACTAACATACTTAGCTATATCCTTTTTCATTCTAGGCCACCAATACCTATCTCTCAAATCATAATACATCTTATCAGCTCCTGGGTGTACATAGTACTTCGACTTATGGGCTTCATCCATTATCAGGGTTCTTACCTCACCCTTCAAAGGTACCCATATTCGATCCAGGTAGTACAAAGTTCCATCACTTCTCTGTTCTATCATCTCATCTAAACCTTTCTGCAATCCTGCAAACTCATCCACAGCCTCCTTCTGAGCCGCCAGTATCCTATCCTTGATACTCGACTGAAGGATCATATTCATAGCTCTAACTCTCTTAGGCTTTACTCTTTCCTTCCTACTTAGGGCATCAGCCACCACATTCGCCTTACCAGGATGGTAGCGAATTTCACAGTCATAATCACTAAACAACTCTATCCAGCGACGCTGTCGCATATTCAACTCTTTCTGACTAAAGATATGCTGAAGACTCTTATGGTCCGTATAGATGACACTCTTTGTCCCATACAGATAGAATGCTCCAGATCTAAGTGTATAACACAACCGCACCCAACCTATCATGGGTAGTATAATTCTTCTCATGAATTTTTAACTGCCTAGACGCATAGGCTATCACTTTACCTCTTTGCATTAACACACAGCCTAGTCCTATCCCGGACGCATCACAATATACCACAAAGTCTTCCGGTCCATCGAGGAGAGCTAGAACAGGCGCATTACACAACTTATCCCCCTTTCCCCCAAAAAGGTTTTTTTTCCTAAAATGCCAATTCCTGTTCCTCACCCCAATTGAAAGTCTTACTCTTCTGAGTCAAGATAGTAAAAGACTTAGCTATCTTAGAGAAGTTCTCAATGAACCTACGGTAATACCCAGCCAATCCTAAGAACAGGACAAAACCTCATGTCGATGGTGTTCTAGGGGGCTTTCCCAATTCTTAGACAGCTTCAACTTTTTATACTAGTCATCATGAATTCAATTTACCATTTATCACATGCCTAAGAAACTACACTTCTCTTAGCCAGAATTCACACTTAGAAAACTTAGCATACAGTTTCTTTTTTTTGAGCAGTTCCAAGTCTAACGTTAAATGTTCTACATGCTCCTATTGAGTCTTAGAGTAGATTAAGATATCCGTCCTATAAACACTATCACAAAACTTCGAAAGTGAAATTATCAAGAACGGCCTACAACTCTATTCATCAAATCCATAAATATTGATGGTGCATTAGCAGACCGAAAGGCATTACATTGAACTGCTATTAAATGTCCATAACGAAGTTCTCCAACGCAGTATTTGGTAGTCACCCATACACTCTCAGATATGGTATCCAACCTAAAGATTAATCTTCGAGAAAAACTGCGACCCTTCAGTTGATCAATAGATTCATCAATCTAGTAAGTGGATAACGATTCTAGCAGACAACTTGTTCAATTCTCTATAATCAATTCACATCCTAAAAGAACCATCGTTTTTCTTAACAAACAATACCGGCGCTCGCCAAGGCGACGAACTTGGTCGAATGAAACCTTTGTCTTGGAGTTCCTTGAGTTTTCCAGGCAACTCCTCCACTTCAGAAGGTGCCAAACGATAGGAAGACTTTGCTATCGGCGTTGCTCCAGGGATTAACTCAGTCCGAAACTTAATTCCCCAATAGGCGGTAATCCAGATAGATCATCCGGGAATACCTCAGGATAATCTCTAACCACAATAATCTCTTCTTGTTTCTTATCACTAGCCTTAACACTCATCAACAATCTCGCTTTCTCTTATGGTCTCTCTCCTACTACTCTAAGCACCTTGCCATCCGATAGTGGTATCCTCACTACCTTCTCATGGCAACTTATTTCAGCCTTATAATTAGACAACCAGTCCATACCTATAATCATATCAAAACTTCCATGCCCAAAAGGTATCAAATCGATGTCAAAGACATGACCCTCCGTTTCTATTTACACCCTTAACTAACCTTATCAATCTCTACTATCTGCCCGCTAGCTGCTCAATCTCATATCTGAAAACCTAAGACGCATTGGTATTTAAGCCTATCAGAGGTATAAAAGTAGTAGAAACAAAACTATAGTCGGCACCAGATGTAACAACTGGCAATTTTCAGAATTTTAAATGACTATTTTACCCTTTGACTTTTTAGGTCCGACTTGATTTTTTGACTTTTGATCTTTTATTGTCTCATAAAAACAATTACCGCGTAACCGGTAAAATTTTCATAACATATTTTAAATAATAAATCATATTTATTATTTCATATCTCATGTACAAATTTATTTTTAACTTATTTGACTTGAAAACGAGAAGATGTATGTTATTCCTAAGTTGACTTATCAAAAATGACTCGCTAAATCACGGTTTCACGACTCGGACTCTAAAGCAATTTGATGTAAAACGATATTCCGGACAACTTTTCAGTTTTACCCGAGACCCGAAAACAAGCAGAAAATGACTGAAATACCCTGACAAAATTTTGAAAGCCGCACGCAACGCGTACTGACACAAAAATAAATAAATTTATATTTAATTATCACTTTTTATAAAATAAAAATATTTAATAAATTATTTAACATTTTATTTCAAGAACGTTTATTGAAAACGCGAAGATTTAAGTTAAAGTTTATTTAAACGGTTACGATAAAGTATAATTCCGTGATACACAAATAAATTATAAACATTTTAAATAAATGTTAGAAAACATTTATGCAATAATAGTCGAGTGAATACTCAATTTCATGGAAAAATTATTTGGAACGCAATGGCGCAAGTTTCATGTTTTGAATCGTCCATTAAGTGGCTTAAACGAGTCCCGAACCATTATATCACCAAAATTTCACTTTTAGTCCCTATGAAAATATTTATAATTTCAACCTTAAACAATGATGAGCTTGCCATTTTTTTATAAACTTTATAGTATAAATATATAAAGTTTTAGGGTTTCATTTCATTTATATGATAACCCTAGCCACTCCATCTCCCCTCCTCCATCTATCTGGCGCCGCTCTGGCGGGTTTCCGGCCACCAACCACCTCTACGCCACCAACCACCATGATCACCCCACCTGCATCACCACATCACCATGGTTATCCCCGCCTCCATCTTCATCACCCCCGCTGCCACACCGACACCACATCATCACCTCACCACCGCTGGCCCACCACTTCCACCAGCCACTTATCATCACCATCTCCAACGCCACACCACCATCATTTTCGTCGACGCGGGGGGCATCTACTCCCCTCATCATCGCGACACAGCCAACACTGAGGGGCCACCCACCTTAGGGGTCTCCCTCATCTCACCGCCACCGCGGCTACACCACAGTGAGTGCGTTTAGCTATAGTAACACCCAAAGGGTGTGTTTGTTTATGTAGTTAACACCACATACAGTGGTTTGGTTTCGCAACACCACCGGGGTGTTTGGTTTTTCTTAAAACACTCGTATAGGGTGCGTTTGGTTTTATAAAACGACCACAAGGGTGTGTTTGGATCTGGCTTCACCTTCATAGGGTGCGTTTGGTGGTGCAGAAAAGCATTAAGGGTGCGTTTGGTTGTGCAGGAACGCACTAAGGGTGCGTTTGGTTGTGCAGGAACGCACTAAGGGTGCGTTTGGTTGTGCAGAAACGCAATAAGGGTGCGTTTGGTTGTGCAGAAACGCAATAAGGGTGCGTTTGGTTTAGCGGCAGCCACATAAGGGTGCGTTTGGGTTGACAGAAAGCACACGGGTGCCTTGTTTTAGCAAAACTCATAGGCGTGTACGATGGTATAATAGACTAATAAATCATATTACAATATTTAGAAATAAAATCGGATCTAAATGGGGGTTTTAATGGTTAAATAAAATGTGTTATTGATTGATTTTCGTGGGTGTCTGGTTTTGCGTTTAACAACCATTAAGGTGTGTTTAGTTTTGCTTAGTTTTATTACTTGTTGGTCTGGTTTAGACATATATTGAAACACGGGTATTTTGCAACACAGATTGATTGAAAAGTGAAAAACATTGAGTTTTGTAAAAATAGGAAACATCTTATAAACGAATAGATCATGCCGAAATTTCTATAAATTTCTATCTATACTTAGTAATTTTTACTATACTTTCTATTATTTTAGAAACCCGATAAAAGGGCAAATTTATATAGTCTTTAAGCTTATTAATTCGTAATTATACGATAACGGTAACCCGATGGTTAAACGAAAACTATAGTTTTACAAACGAAACAACTATTTTAACTAAAACCCGTCAAGGAAACAATATACTAAATTATAAAATATTATTTTATAATTCCCTACTAGAAGATAAAATCATAACTTTTGTAAAGACTTTAAAAACATCGTTTATATGATTCGTAACTTTAAAACATGTGTTTGCTGTTATACGAGAACTGTTATTAATTAAAGTGGTGATTTCCGAACACGTGTCAAAATATTTTGTTCAACTATTTTCTCACGTTTCTTATATAATACTTGCAAAGTATTATATACCCCGATTATTGTTGGGAAATACAAGTCAAAAGGTCAAAGTTCTGCCACAAAAAAGTCAAAGTACTGCTAAATGAAAGATCAAAGTACTGCTAAGTAGAAAGTCAAGGTACTGCCAGTCAAAGATCGAAGTACTTACTGCCGTGGATATAGGAAATAATAAAGTTTAATAAACTGGTTGTTTTAGCATTTAAGCTTGTAACAATTTTAGTGATAAGTATCAATTAAGTGTTTATGATATACAGAGGACTTACATCTACTAGAGTTATCCATATGTTATAAAGGATTCAAGGAAAGATATCTAGAATATAGAAACAAACATAGAAAAACACGAGTTAAATTTATTAGTATTGTATTAGGATCTGCAATTTAGGCAGATTCAATAAGTTTATAAAAGAAATCGTTTGATAGAAACTATTGTGGTGTTCATCTTAAGTACTTACGCCAAAATAGATTCCGCATAGTTGACATATATCCAGTGTTTCATTAAGGAATATCGATCCTACAAGTGTATCAGAGCTAGTGAAGAGACTCTGATCTTGCAAGAACTTTAATCAATCGAATATCTTTCTAAAACTCAATAAAAGTTGTCTGAAACAGAACCTATCCCTCCTACCGATCTTCCCGTTACTGCACTTAGAATCCTCTAATCAGAAAGTGAATATGACCTATGATCCATGAAGATGCGACAGTAAAATCGCTAATCACTGATCACATACTATGTGGGACATCATCACAAATGGGAAACCAAACCACAACTGATCCTTACATCTCCCTCAGTGTCTGCACAAAGACTTCACTTGCTTGCAAACGCAAGAAGAAAACAATGAGAAGCCCGTAATATACCTGCTTTCTGCCATACCTGATAACACTTCTCATTTTCATGATGCAAGTAGATGTAAGATCATTATGGAAAGCATAAAAGCAAGATTTGGAGGAACGAAGCAACAAAGAAGATGCAAACGAAACTTTGAAACAACAATTTAGACATTACTATTGATCTAGGGTAAGAACTAGATTATCAGCAAATACGAAAGGTTTCACATATTCTTAGCATGCTTGAATTACATGACTGCTATGGTGTCCATTGTAGATGCAAATTTTGAAGTTCTAAGAAGTCAACATCTTGTGTTGGCCATGTAGTGGCTAACCATGATTTCGGGGACAACCTGGATTAGACGAGTTAGACTTTGATGATCTCTACAACAACTTAAAGGTGTATGAGCATGAATTGAAGGGTGTCTCAAATTCAAACTCTCAAAACATTGCTTTTCTGTCCACAGAAGTCAAGGGCAGTACTTTGAAACAAAGTACTGCTGAACCAGCACATATCCCAAAAGGATATACTCAAGCTATCTCGAGCAAGGTGCCAACTGCTCCCAACTGTGTTTCTCACTCAGATGAAATCATATGTTCCTTCTTTGCTCAACAAGCATCTATGCCCACAACTCATGATGATGAAGACCTGCTGCAAATTGATGAAGATGCTATGGAAGAAATTGACATTCGATGGCAAGTGGCTATGATAACAGCAAGGATAAGGAAGTTTATGAGGAAGACAGGAAGATCCATTGACCTCAAGCCAAAGAAAAGGGATTAACCTTGATAAGTCACAAATATTGAATGCTTTAAAAACTGTCAAAAGTTAGGTTCATTATGCTAGAGAGGTGTAGATATCGCAAAATACCAATGAAAGCAGAGCAAACGGTTCGTAAATGGACAAAGAGGAATGAGGCGATTTGACGATTCAAACTCAAAAGCCTTGTGGCAACAGACAACAATGAGAAATATTGATTGGACCAAGGAAAGTGATGCTGAACCAGTGGACATAACTATGATGGCACTAGACTGGAGTTGAACAAGAGATTGGAGCATTAGAAGTTTGAGCAGAGCACATGCACTTTGGACAAGGATGGACTTGATGGAATTTGACCTTGGAGGCAACAGAGCTGATGAAGCACCATTATCACTAGCTTTGATGCTATTACAAACTCAAGGTACCTTACTGTTCCAAATGTAGTAAATCTTATAAAAAGTTGCTTGAAAGCTATCAAACTGAAAGAGATAATTTTCAAAGAGCTAGGACTGAAATTCTAGGATATCAAATGAGCTTAGAGTCATTAGAGGTCATGCTTAAAACACATGAAAAGAATGAATATGCATGGGGTGATAAGTATGAACAAATGGAATATGACTTAAAGATAAGAGATTTGAAACTAGAAGAAAAACAAAAGGAATTAGATCAAGCCTTAAAAGAACGAGATGATTTCAAAGTAAAACTTGAGAAATGGACAAATGCTTCTGTACTTCAAAACGAAGTCCTAAACAAACAACAAAGATATGTGTCTGATAAGTCATGTATAGGGTTTGGGATTGAGTCTAGCAATAGTATGGAAAGTAACATTTCATCTGGGGATGAAACTTTGACTGATTCTGCGTATGAAAATTTCAAAAGAGAAAAGGCCTACAAAGCAGTACCTCCACCTACAGGTACAATTATTCCACCTAGGGCAAATGTCTCCTTTACAGGGATAGATGAACTAGCCATTAGGAATAAAGTTGTTAATCAAGAGAAAACAAAATCTAGTCAATCAGCAATTTGAAAGCAAATAAAGTCAAATTGTAAGATTGGGTTTGAAATGTGAAGATGAGAGAGACTGATGTTTCAGAAAGGACAAATGACACCTGCTTTACCTCAGAGAAGATAGTGAAACATCTTTTGAAAACAGGTCACCAAACAGTCAAAACAGTGTTGGTCAAGAATCTAGGACAAAGGGGGGGAAAAAAAAAAAAACAAAACTTGGGACAAAGGGGGTAATTATGTTTTGGTATGTCAGTCCTAAATCATATTATTAAGGAAGCAAACTACATGAAAAGAACCTCAAACACCACCCAAACTCATAATAAAACCAAAGGAACACCGTTCAAGGGAAAACAAGACCAGATTGGAACAACATCCAAAGATGAACCATAGTAATTTCGCAAGAAACTCTAGGCACCCTCACCAAAGGAGATCCTTTATTCCATCAGCAGTACTTACAAGGGATGGGTTGATAAGTACTCTGCTGGACACCAATAACAACAAACAGTACCATCAAAAAGTACTGCTTAAATGTGACTTTTCAAGTACTGCTAGATCTAAGAGTACCACAATCATGCAGTACTTTCACGAAGTACGGATGGAAGATTATTATCTAATGGAATTGATATTAAGAAGACCTATAATCTCAATTTACTCACCATCAAGGTCTTCTACCACAAGGACTCCTCATAGACCACAAAGACCTAAGAAAATTGTTAAATATATCTGGGTAAAGAAAGGAAGTACTATTGGATCCCAAGCAGTACTTCCACAAACTGTCAAAAAGAATGCAATGATAAATCCAAAACAAACATGGAGACCAAAAGGGAACTATCTAGATTCTGTGAATAGGGATAATGGATCTACACACTCAAGGCAATTTGAGTATGTAACTCCATTAGGGGTATCCAAGTCAGTTATGACTTGGGTCCCTAAAAGAGTCTAATTCTTTGAAAATTGAGTTGTACAGAGGCACTCCAGAAGAAGATCACCAGACTAAGCTATACATTGACAGTGGATTGCACTGAAGTATGACAGGAGACAAGGACAAGTTGTCTGATTTTAAAGAGTTCAAAGGTGGTTATGGCGGCTTTTGGAAATGACTCTAAAGGTGAAGAAATCTCAAGAAAAGGACCATTAAGACCTCATGCTTAGACATTGAGAAAGTTTAGCTATGTGGAGGAGCTCAAGATTAATCTCTTTATCTGTTTTCCTCAAATCTATGATAAAGAAGCACAATGTTCTCTTCACAGATAAAGAAAGTCTTACCTAACAACCAAAGTTCAAGTTGGTTGATGAAGATCGGTAATTCTTTAGAGCCCTAGAAAGAATGATGTAAACAACAGCTTGGATCTAAAAGAATATTTTATTCCCTCTGGTGAATCACTTGTTTGGTTGCAAAAGGCAACCATAGGAAGAATGCTGCCTATTGTGGCACAGAAGACTGGGGCATGTCAACTTCAAAAATATCAAACAAGTTGGTTAAAGGCAATCTGGTTAAGGAGTTTAACCCTTCAAAGACATCAAAGCTTGATCCTCATGAGTGGCATGTAGAATCGGGTAAACATCACAGGGCATCTTGCAAGAAACTGAAGAAAGAACTGTCAGAGAACCTCTTGAATGCTCCAACATGGACTTATTTGGACCCTGTTTTCAGTAAGAGTAAAAACAAGAAAAAGTACTGGCTTGGTGTTCACTGATACTGCAGCAAATTTCAGTTGGGTGTTTTTTCTTGGCCTACAAGGATGAAACATAATAATATGCTTCAATGATTTGATTGTGGGTTTAGGAAAATAGGCTAAGACATAAAGTGAAGCCATCAGGTGTGGACAATGGAAACAGAGTTCAAGAATCAACTTATGAATGAGTTGTGCCCAAGAAAGAATCAAGAGAGAATATAGCATTGCAAAGGACTCCTCACAGCAAAACGGTGTTGCCAGAAAGAAAGAATAGGACACTTATTGAAGCTGTTAGAACTATGTTAGCAGACCTCCCTTCTACCTAACAATTTGGGCTGAAGCAGTCCAATACTGCTTGTTATGTCTTAATAGAGTTTTGGTGACTAACCCTCAAATGAAGACTCCTTATGAAAACTTGATGGGAAGATCTCTAACCATTAAGTTTCATGAGACCTTTTGATGCTCTGACTATACTTAATCTCTAGAATCATTTGAATAAGATTTGATGGCAAGTCATAAGAAGGATATCTGATGGATAACTCTAACTAACAGCAAAGGGTTTTAGAGTCTATAACAGGGCACAAGAAGGTTCAAGACTCTATCTGTCTTCATGTAAACTTTCTTGAGAATCAGGAGAATCAAAAGGGAAAAGGTCCTGATTGGATGTTTGATCTTGACCTTCTAACTCCATCCATGAATTACATTCCTGTAAGGAAAGAAAACTATGCTGATTCAAAAGAACAAGGAATATCTTGTGATGATGTTGAAGATTTAGATGACCAGCAATTCATTGTTCATACAGCTCAGCCTATGCATCCAGAGGAACGTACTGCTGCAAAAGAAGTTCAATTGTCCTCTGAAGAACAAGCTTTACATGATGAGCTTGTAAGTTTGATGCATCAAGAATCTCTTGCCAAAGCTCATAATGATGATCAAAGGATTGCTTTTGAAGAGGAAAAGAGGAGAATATCTATTGCAAAGGGAAAAGAACATGTCAACAGTACTTTCACTCTACAGATTCTGATGATGATACTCCAAAAGATGGTATTTTCTCTACAAACTCTTTTGATGCTGAGGAAGGCGGAGTCGCTGACTACAACAACATGGATCCTACCATTGATGTTCCCTCTACTCCTACGCTTAGAATTCATAAGATTCATCCTCAAAGTCAAATTATTGGCGAAAGTACTGCCGGGGTTCAAACAAGAAGAAAGCTTAAAGAAAGTACTTCTGACCAACACCAAGCCTTGCTGTCTTTCATATACAAGCAAAACAGAACTAACCACAAAGATCAGCAAACATGCTTGTTTGCTTGTTTCTTATCTCAAGAGGAACCCAAGAAAGTCTCTCAAGCCTTAGCAGATGAAAGTTGGGTTGAAGCGATGCAAGAAGAACTACTTCAATTCAAGCTACAAGAGGTATGGGTGTTATGTGACCTACAGAAGCAAGAGGTGAAAGGAACTAAATGGGTTTTTTTAGAAACAAGAGAGAGAACGGGGTACTATTATCAAGAACAAAGCACGAGCCTAGTTGCATAAGGGTACAAGACAAGAAGAAGGTGTGATTATGATGAAGTATTTGCACCAGTTTTGCCAGAATTGAAGGCAATCAGAACCTTTTTGGCATTTGCATCTTTCATGCTGTTACTTCGTATCAGATGGATGTCAAAAGTGGCATCTTATATGGTACATCACAGAAGAAGTGTATATGTCAAACATGCCTTCCAGGTTTAGAAGACCAGCTCATCCATACAAGTCCTAACAAGTTCAAGCACTTTATGCCTGCCATCAAGCCGCCAAGAAGCATGGTATATGTTGATGAACATCTTTTGATCTACCAATCTTCTATGGTGAAGGAATTTTAAAAGAACCTTTTTTATTTTTTATGCAAAAGGAATTCAATTATGGAGTTCCAAGGGTGAACCACTTTCTTTTGGGGCTTCAAGTCAAGCAATCTAATGGTGGTAATTTTCTAAGTCCAGACAAATATGTGAAAGAATAATTCTCAACAAGTTTGACTTAGAACCATTAATAGCCAGCATCCTACTCCATTGAAGCTCATAAATCTCTAGAAAAAATATGAAGAAGGTCACGATTTGATGTACATTCTTTACAGGTCTATGATTGGGTGTCCTCATGTACTTAACTGCTTCAGGGGGGATGACCAACATAATGTTTGCTGTTTGTCCTTCAGCTTAAGTTCAATCTCTTATCTGTTTCTCAAATCTGTGATAAGAAGCACAATGTTCTCTTCACAGATAAAGAATGTCTTATCCTATCTCCAAAGTTTAAGTTTGTTGATGAAGACCTGGTGATACTTCGAGCTCCTAGAAAGAATGATGTATACAGCCTGGATCTAAAGAATATTATTCCCTCTGGTGGAATCACTTGTTTGGTTGCAAAGGCAACAGAGGATGAAGCTGTCCTATGGCACAGAAGACTGGGGCATGTCAACTTCAAAAATATCAACAAGTTGGTTAAAGGCAATCTGGTTAGGGGTTTACCTTCAAAGACATTCAAGCTTGATCACTCATGTTTGGCATGTAGAAAGGGTAAACAGCACAGGGCATCTTGCAAGAAGATTGAATCACTTCATTTGAATTGCTCTCACTTCATTTGAGTAAAAAAAAAATTGCTCCAAGCATATTCAGATTCGACATCACTTCATTCGAGATTGTTATGAGCAAAGGCTCATTAATGTGGTCAAGGTTCATACTGATGACAATGTAGCAGATTTACTCACCAAAGGCTTTGACTTGGCAAGATTTAACTTTTTGGTGGTAACAATTGGGATGATGAACCCATAGCTATCTTTGAGGGGAGGATCACATATAAAGTACTGGTGATCAAGTAAAGTACTGGTTTGGTTAGATTGGATTTTTGGAAGCACTTTAGCTACCTTTGAGGGGAGGATATGAATGATTTTTCAGAGGTTTGATGATTTGAAGAGATAGTTTGCAAGGTTGAAGGGTTGTCGTTGCACATATTTGAGTTGGACATCTTTTTGTGTTGAAAGTACTGCTAATCCAACTCAAAGTACTGCTTGCCTTAGAAAGTACTGCTTAGACAACAAAGTACTGTTCTAACGTTCGGTCAACGGTCAAACGTACGTTTTTGCGCTAAAAACGTATTTACAACGGTAACTTCATAGTTATCCAACACAACCTATAAATACTCAACTGAATTGCATTTTTCTCTCACTTTATCTCTTTTCATTCATAAATTTTTAAATTACAACCTCCGACGCACATTAATTTCTCTTCAAATGGCAAATATTCGCACTTGTAACAAACACAACATGATTGCTTGTGTGGAAAAGACGGCGCAGAATGCTGATTTCTATCAAATCATCGATTTTCTCACTGGATGCTCAATTAACTACTCGTTGTTAGTTGATCCTGATCTAATCGGTCCATGGCTTCAACAATTTTGGGCTACCGCTTCTCTCAAAGTGATCAATGACGTACCTCACATTCGCGCCAAGGTAGCTGGCAAAAAGATTTTGATTTCTGAAGCAACCATTCGAGCTGACCTACTCTTTGAAGATGAAAATGGAGTTGATTGCTTTCCTAAGCAAGTTATTTGGGACTCGCTCAGAGATATTGGCTACAAGGGTAATTTAGCACAACTTACTTTCTCTAAACCTTTATTTAGCCCTCAGTGGAAGTATTTGGTACATGTCTTACTCCATTGTCTTAGTCCTAAGAGCACTTCATGGGAACAATTTGGGACAAACATTGCATCTGCTCTTGTAGGTCTAGCCACAAATCAAAAGTTTAATTTCTCCTTAATGATTATGAATGGGATGCTAGGGCATATTTCCAATGGTACACCTTTTCTTATGTATCCTAGGTTCGTTCAACTATTTTTGAACAAACAGTTAGAGGGAGTAGACAGACCTCAGGATTTTATACCATCAGTTACTCTTCCCTCTAAGATCTTCACTTTTATGAGGAAGCACAGTCCTAAGTTCTCATGTAGGATTACACCCTTGACTCCACCTATGTTAGAGGTCGTCACAGCATTGGCAGCAGAGGAGGAACATAGTACTAGTCCTCATTCTAGGGCTGCAAGTTCTGCAAGGGATGCTCAAGGTACCCCTACTCAAAGTGCTGCTCAAGCTAGTATTAGTACTGCTCAAGATACTGCTGGCACTCAAGGTACTGCTCAAGCTCAAGATACTGATGAAGTTCAAGATACTGATCCAGCTCAAGGTGCTACTGCTATTCCTAAATCTCCCAATGATTATACTCCCACAGATGCGTCTCAAACATCTGGAGGAGATGAGGGACTTTTGGATTTATATGCTTTGAACAGGGAAGTTAAGAGACTCAAGAGGCAAACCCTTTCTCAAGCTAAACAGATTATCAAGCTCAAGACCAAACTCAAGAAATTGTCAAAAATGGTACAACCAGTGGTCCAACATCACACTTTTTGGGTTGAAAGTCAGAAGCATAAGAAAAGAAGAAAGAAACGAAAGAAGCAAAAGAAGAAAGTGTCTTCAGTCAAATTGGGGAGGAATAAGGAAGAAGGTACTTTGTCTGAAGAGCACTATGTTCAAGAAGAAGATACAGCAGATCCTTTCTTTGATGATATTGTTGATAAAGATGCTGCTGTTACTCCTGATTTGGAAAGAAAAAGTGATGAGACTGAAGAAATTAATATTGAGGAGAAAGAGGCTTCTAATGTAAAGAGTGGAGATACTGAAGAACTGGATTTGGAGACAATTCAAAGTACTGCTAGACAGAGTACTATTACTCCAAGGACCCTAAATTTTAGTGATGAAGCAGGCCCTTCAAGCCCAATTCGTCCAACTCAAAGTACTGAGCCTGAAGAACAGTTTAAAGTTGATGAAGTTCTTGCTGATATCTCTAGACCAAGAGGTTTAAGCATTCCTGGTCCCATACATCCTCAACCTCAACAACCATCTCAAGCTACTGACCACAGATAAAGCAAAGGGATCTTGGTAGAAGAACCCAAAAAGAAGAAATTAACTCTTCAACAAATCAGAGCATTGGAGACTACAAATGATGAGGAGGTTGCTAGAAAAATTCAAGCTGAATGGGATGCAGAAGAAGAAAGAAAAAGGTTTGAAGAATTGAAGAAAACAAAGCCAAAGACTACTTTGAGGAAACCTACTTCTCTTGCTCAAGAAAGAAATCAAATGCTGAATTTCTTAAAAGGTCAAGGATACAAGAATTTGCAAAAGCTGAAATATCCACAGATGAAGGAATTGTATGACAAAGTTCAAGAATCTATTAAAGACTCCTTCAAAGACTTTATTCCAATGGACTCAGAGAAAGAAAGGGAGATGTTGAAGGAAAGAGAATCAAAAAGACTCTTAAGGAAAAGAAAAGCTACAATTTCTGAAGAACAGCCATCAAAGAAGCCTAAGCTGAGAGCAGAAACAATTGATGAGCTTAGAAACTATCTTAGGGTTGTAGATTTTGAAAAGAATGCACAAGATAGAGAGTCACTAGAAGGAATCTCCATGATTACAGAGCTCCAGGTTATTGATTCACCTGATGGAGAGTATCTCATCATTCACAGAGCAAATAATCACTTCAGGGCCTTTAGAAAAAAAAAAAATAGGAAAGAGACCTTTATGGAGATATTGGCATATCTTATATAAGACAGGCTTTGTATCACCTATATCGAACGTTGTTCAAGACTAATTAGGAGCAAATTCCTCCAACCGAGTAGTTGATACTTCAAGGTGATCTAACCATAATTTGGGAGACGCTGAATCAAGTGATATCGACTTCTGGAAGAATCAAAAGATAGGGATATCATCGATGGAGGTTTCATGAATCTTCAGGAGTGCATACACTAGAGTTAGAAGATGGTACTATGATTCACATGCTGGCTGAAAGAAGATATCCTCTATCAAGAGAGTTGATGATAAGGATGCTAGATCATGGGATGGAAGTTGAAGATGAGAATGAGACAGCCATTACTTTGATACATCTGTTCATTTTGTGGACAACTGAAGATGGTGGAAATTCTTAAACAACTGGTATGATTTATCAAAATTTTCTTTTTATATATATCTTATTTTGATAAAAAGATTTAACTTGAACAAGCAGTACTTTGTTCAAAGTACTGCTAGTTTAAAACAAACAGTACCTTGTTGAAAGTACTGTTAGTTAAAAAGGTTGTTTTTGAAATATTGTGAAGATTTGAGTGTGCAAAAAGGTTTAAAGCACAAATATTTAAAGACACACTGGTTTTAGGATTAGTTGGTTAACCACCACACAACAAATGGTAATCAATTCACCATATCTCCACAGATAAAAGATTGAACTGTCCAAATCAAACAGTTTTGGTAAAGACATCTCAAATCTGTTGATGGTTGACAATTTACCAAAAATTGTATGGTGATCAATACACCATGGTATTGCACTGAATTATTGGCTACTCCAAAGCAAACGGCTTTTTGGTAAAGAGAACTCAAATCCGTTGATAGCTTTAATAGTTTGCTCAAAACTATATGGTCCTCAACTCACCAATGTTTATACTGAGACAGTTGACTAGTCCTGACAAAACGCTTACAGGTAAAGATTAATCAAATCCCCCACGGGGGGGGGGGGCCCCCCCCCCGTTTATGGTTGTAATGACTTACCAAAAAGTCATATAGTATTCAACACACTATGATTAATGTTCTGAGTGTGAAGTGTTTAGTTCTCACATGATTATTACCTTTTTCTAGGTAACCAAAAGAACTACTACCCAAAGGTAAATGGCTACTTGGTAAAGGCTCATAAAAACCATTTATGTTGCTGAGAAGAACAATCTGTTTGATGCTAAGACAAAGAGAAGTGTTTATGTTTATAACACGGGGCTACATTTCAAGATTCTCAAACAGATTGTGTACAAGATACTGCTCAAAGGATGAAGCTTAAAAGATTAAAGGCTAGTACGGCTTTAAAGACAAGACAGACTGATGCTGAACAAAGAAGACCAACTATCAAGAAACTTGAAGTCGAGCAAGTAGATTTCAAGTTAGGGGAGGATTGTTGGGAAATGCAAGTCAAAAGGTCAAAGTACTGCTAAGAAACAGGTCAAAGTACTGCTAAGTTGAAGATCGAAGTACTGCCTACTTAATAAGGAAAAGTCAACGTACTGCCATGCCGTGGATAAAGGAATCTTAAAGGATTATCATCTAAAACGGTTATGCTAGTAATTATCTTGTAACAGTTAATTTAGTGATTAGTATTGATTAGAGTTTATGATATACAAGGACTGTACACCTACTAGAGGTTATCCTTATGTTTATAAAAGGATCTCTAGGAAGGTATTAGAATATATAGAAAAACACGAATTATTAGTATTGTATTAGGGATCTGCAAGTTAGGCAGATTCAAAAGGTTTATAATACAAATCGTTTGATTAACCTGTGTGTTCTTCTTAAGTACTGCCAACTAGATTCCGCATAGTTGACAGTATATCAGTGTTTCATTAAGGAATAACGATCCTACAACATCCCATAAACGTGCAAACACCACTAGTGCTCTTGCGATCTACGTAATCTCCCGCATGATCCGAATCCGCATACACTATTGTTTCTATGCCGGATCCATTAGGATAGTGATGTGTGCTAAAAAACACATCATTTATACCCCGTAAAACACTATTAATCAGACTAAAAATATTAAATATGCTCAATTATATTGCAAATATGTTTGTTTGGTATTTTTATGTCTTGTAGGTAAAACGGATTCATAACTAAGTAAAAACGGGTATTTTCGGTTTCGTCTCGATCAGTCCCCGAGCATACCAATGGAAAGAGCGCGAAATTACAAGTCCAACGATGCCTTCATCTTTTAATGGGTCGGCACAACACCATTTATATGGGTTGGACCGACCCATATCTCTATAAGCCTCATAAATAAAGCCCAACAACCAAGACATACATTCGGCCCAACAATGAGATCACCTGGCCCATTAACAAATATGATACACAATTGAATTCTAAAATGAGTTGAATGACTTGAAATGAGATGAAATATTGCAAGCAGGAGCAAATCACATGCAATGAAAATAAATCAAACGCTCCACGTGCAGTTCCACTATACATGAACCAGACAATCTTATGAGGACATGTGTTCAAGCAAGTTATACTACTCAAAGTTTCATTTCCCATTTGCGAATAAATGATCAAACGGATGAAATTCTCGCGTACGATGTAAGCCTCCAAAAAGTCTACGTGTCATGCACTTAACAGCTGGATCCGCCTGCATATTTTGGTCAATCCAAGGGATAGCAAATGATTGGCTATTAAATGATCTAATCATTGGGCAAAAGTTACATTTTTACCCCCCTCACTTGCATATATAAAGCACCCGCTCCCCCACATTTTGGCTGTTAGATTTAAGGAGTAGTTAGTGTAGATTTAGGTTTAGTTTTAGCTTATTTTTATTTTCAGCTTATTGTGTTTAGAATTTAGCTTATTTTCATTTTCCAACTTATTGTAATTCGTTTGTTCAGCTTATTAGTACTTTGTACTCATTTTAAAAGTTTTAATGAAGAATGTTTTAGCTTATATTGTCTAATCTATTTTCTTTAGCTTATTCTAAAATAAGCTACTTTATTCAGCTTATCTTCTCAGCTCATCTCATTCTCGAAACTTCTTAAGAACCTTCAGATCTTATCCTATAAGCTTTTAAAAGCTTATTTGATTTCATCTCTTAAGTTTTTAAGTAATTTCAAATGTCATAAGCTAGAATAAGTTTGGATCTAGCTTCTTTTCGTGCTTATATTGTTTTAGTCTTAATAGAAGTTCATCTTTTCTGTTAAGTTTAGTTTCTAAACTGCTTATTTGGATTTATGTGAGCTTTAATTGCTAAATCAAGTTTTCTTTAGCTTATTGGCTTATTCGTTTGGCTATTTGAGAAGTTCGAATGCTTTTAGCTTATAAAAATCATTTGTCGCTATTTTCGTTGCTTACTTTATGCTATTTTCGTTTTTGAATTGGCTTATATAGTAAATTTAGCTTAATTCTTGTTCTAGCTTTAAATCGTTTAGCTTATTGCCTTGGTTTTAAAGAGTTACTAGTTTTAAGTGCTAATTTAGTTATTAAAATTGCTCATCTAGTATTCATGGGTATTGTTGCTTATTATGATTTCTCAGGTTTAGCTTATTAGAATTTAATTAGCAAAGTCTGTTGATATAACTGGTTCTATTCCTCCAATAATTGCTACTACTTTTAGTTTTTGGTGGGCTGCTTTTGGTTTTATGCTATTAGGCCTCAAATTGTTAATTGGACTAAATTTGGATTCATTAAAGTACTTGGGCTGCGTGTGGTTTCATTTGTGGGCCAAACAGTTAGATGCAATTTATGTTAACTATTATTGCTTAACAATTTTGTGTTTTATTTGTAATTTTTGGTACCGGTCAAATCATGAGGCGCGAAGCTTAAGGATTTATTTAGCTAGACTGAATTTGACTATTTGTTTTAGCTAAATAAATAGGTGTTATTCGTTTAATTGCGGGTCTTCAATTCGGTTCAATTTTCTATCCTTTTATTAGTATAGCTATTTTTAAAATGTTTAGCTTTGTTTGTTTAATCATTATGAGTAGCGAGTAATTTAATTAGTGCTTATTAAGTGATTTAGTGATTTGGGAAGTAAGTGTGGATTTGAAAAATGGTTTAATTAATAAATAATCTTCGATTATTTAGATTTATAGTTTGAATGTTTCAAAGGGCAAAAGCCGGAGAAATAGTCAAACTAGACATCTAGTAATTATTTTCTTTTTAAGAGATCGTTTTTAAAATAAACCAACGTTGTGAGAAAATTATCTTTTCTAAAGATTATAATTCGTTAATAAACCTAAATTCACACTTAAGGAACTTTTCACATCACTTAGCAAGCATATTTGTCATTTATATCTTTTAGATCAATTTTAGTATAATCTTGTAGTTTTTAATCTTAGAATTAATATTAGCATAAAAATAGTTTAAAACCAAAACCAAAAACTTGAATGACAATCAAGCTCGATTTACAACTTGAACGTAGATTTCCATTCACCTCTCGCCGAGGAAAACGATACCCGTGTTGAGGGTTTATTTGATACGTGTTGTATATGTATTTTATATATATATTATATATATTTGAGGGTTTATTTGATACGTGTAAAAATGACTTACATCAGTAACTTCCTTTTCAGGGGAGTTGACATGTATGGTGTTGGAAGGGGTTTAAGACATTTCTCGGGTATGTGATATATAATTGGATAGATTTCTTATTTCAACTCATGTGATTGGGTAGTAGTTACCCTAGGGGAGATATAACACCCCGTATTTTCAAGTCATTGACGACGTCGATAAATCTACTATTCATTTTTGTATTGTACGCGTTTGCTTTAAATCGTAAATGTTAAACCCCTTAATATTTGGATTATGTCTTGAAATTAGTTTGGGGGTGACATTCTACATTGAGGACAATGTGTATTTTCTAGTATTGGGGGGATCTTCGATTTGATCTTACTTGCATTTGCCTTGTCTTCACGTAACCCCGTTTTCCCACCAAAAATAGCAAAAATATGCCAAAATTAAAAAAATTTCAAAAACAGAATAATTTTTTTTGACACGATGTTTTGTCTTTTTAAGGAATAAATTTTGACTTGATCGGAGCATGTTGCGCTCTAGCTTGCCCCTTAACTTATATAAATTTAAGCTTTTGCTAGTCTTTTATACAAGAAGCTTTAAAAGCGAATTCTAGCTTGTAAAAGCCAAGAGTTTGCAAGTTTCCATGATAGACTTTAAAATAGCAAAGCTTGTTTTATTTAGACTAATCATTCGCGGATCTTGTTATAAAAGATTTTTTAATTGCGACGATCGACAAGATGATAATGGTTTATCATAAGTTAGTGACTAAAAACATAGAGTGTTGGATCTCTTTAAGCTCATAGAGGTTAATTGTGACTTTTTTGCTCACCATCAGGCTAATAATCATTATATAATTGTTGAATAATTAACGGTTAACATTAGGTTTTTGGGGATTCTTTGTTTAAATCCCTTCGTTGGGTTTCCTTATAGTGGAATTCTATGTACACATCGAGGTTTTTCAGTGTTGTAGTACGCTCTAGGTCTTATCGGTTTTGGACGCCCGATGTCGCGGTGGCACTACAAGTCCATCTGGACTTGAATTTTGGCTAATAATAATAAGTTATGTAAATAAAACAAAGCCAAAATAAGACCACTTACCTCTTGCAGCTCCAAACGATGTTGTTGTCGTTTTCAAAGGAGTGGAGGTAATAATAATATAAAAAAAATGTGGGCTGATAAAAGTTTACTTCTCTTGCGGCTCACAACGATGTGGCAGTCTTCTAAATAGGCACATAGTAATTATCTGAGACTGATAAAATTTGTTGCATCTTGCGGCTTCACAAACGATGTTGCAGCTTCTAAAGTGTCGAGGTCGCCGAGGGTCAAATTAAGAGTCCTGGACCCATGGTCGGCTCTGCATACCGATGTGGGCTAGTTGTTTAAAGGACACACCAAAAACCATGACGTTTAACAATGTTGACAACAATTATAATAATAATAAAGCCCAAAATTTCGACTCTGGGGTTATCTAAAAAGGATAACCCTAAATCGTGCGAATTTTGAACATTTAATGTGGACCTTATTTCTCACCATATCGTCTATTTAGGGAAAAGAATTTCAAAACTAATAGTGCGTCTAATCCAGGTTTACTTTTATGTAAATGACATTTAATTTATTTGTCACATTAATAATATAAAATCTTTAGGGATCTAGGAACTTAGAGAGGCGGAAAGTAGCTATGCATAAACAATTTTGCATTTTATGAGTAGTGTTAGCATTTTACTTGTATTTAACAATGATTTTATTTTTAAGCTTGGTTTGGGGCGGGTGAAAAATCAAGGACGATGAATTTATCCTTTTAGTGTCTCTTGTTCCTTAAAGTTATGATATGTATGAATAATAATAATAAATGCATAAAAATGGTAAAATGGGGGGCTTTTCGAAACTAAGTGATTTCTTAATTCCCTTAGATGAACACTTATCTACTTTTTGAAGTAATTAGTCTAAGAGGGTTGAAATTTTTGGTTTTTTAAGTTTGTATTTATGACATTGCGTGAGGACACGGCAATAGCTTAGTCTGGGGAATTTTGTATGTCGCTTAAATTACAATACCTTTTAACTAATCAAACAAGCTAAAAAGACCAATAATGACAATAAATATCAGTAAAATGCATCTGTATTCGCTTTGTATTGTGAATTGTGTAATAGCAAGTAAGGATATTGCACAAAAAAGACAAAAACAAAGCAAAAAACGCGACCAAAACCGAGCAGGGAATGTAACGGACGCGCGAACAAAATAGGAGCCGAAGGCGTACCCTTTTTACGGGCAGGGTCAGCCAATTAAGTGATTTATTATAAAACCCTTTAACTTAACCCCATTTAATAAACTTAGTCCAAATCACTTAATCCAGTACACCATTCCTGGCCCAAGTTCATTACCTGAGCCCAAGTCAAGGTATAAACACAGGGTAAACTCAAAGTCAATGTTACTGTATATGTTTTTAATTCAAAGTGTACAAAAGCATAATCACAAGTAAAAATCCCTTTTACATGTTCAAAAAGTCCTACATGGTGATTTTTACTATATAGAACATCATATACATAAAAAATAATGGAAATGAAAAGATAAAGGTTTTAGGTAACCTTAGTGATGAATGATGATGATGATAAATAAGTGCTAAACCCTTGTTTAGACTCAAAACCAAAGCTTGCAATTATGAAAACCCTAACTTTCCATATGAAACCCTAGCTTTCCTTTTTCTTGATAATTACTTAAAAATGGTTAACCAATGCTTGGAAACATCTTAGTATGTCTTAGGAATGATGTGTGTGTGTGTGTATGCTCTTAGAAAATCAAGGAATGGATTGCTTAAATGGGGGTTTGTTTGCCGTGGCTTATTGCAAGAAGAAGGAGAGAAAGAGGTTGATTTTTGATAAGTGTTTTGAGTTGTGTGTATGTATGAATGAGTGATACATGTATATACTAGTCTATGTGGTCAACAAAAGTATACAAAGTCTCATAGGGGGGGTTGGGGTGGCTAGCCAAGATCCATAAAAAGGGGGTGACTAGTGGTCAAAACCACTCCCTTAGTCTTCACTAACCCTCAATTGTACATACACTAGATAATTAATGGAGATGTTTCTTTGTCCTCAAATAGTAGAGATCATCCCACGATAATAAGGAAAGTTGTCTAGATAATATCTAGTGAATATTTTGATAGCAAAAATGGAAGTATACTTCTTATAAGTTGTTGTTTGTTTATTTAAAGTGTAGACTTGGAATTTGTATGCATTGGTTAATACACATATACATATGGACGTGTATATGTGTATGCATATGGATAAACTTTTATAAACTTTGGGTATTGGGTACACTCGTGGGTATTTATTGAAGCGTAGATTAATCAACGTGATTCCGGGTATGCCTAAACGCATTTTATCGCGAAACGTATACACTTTACGTATCCGATAAAAATACAATGAAAAAAGTTTATAATTATCATCAAAATAATTACTTAACACTTGCTTGATGTAAACATTTAATTGTTTGATGCCCGTTTACATTGTACAATAATTTTTAGCTTACGCGATTTTACTTAATACATGAAATTACAAGCAAATGCGTACACACTAAAAATAAATAGTAGGTTTATCGACGTCGTCAATGACTTGAAAACACGGGTGTTATATTTCCTTTAAAATTCGTGTTTTACTTTTATGCAAATTTTGTTTAAATATAATGAGATAAGCTCAAATAAGCTCTTGTTACCCTACTTAGCTTTTACCTCACTTGGTTAAGCTTTACAAAAGCTTAACTGAGCTACACTTCCTTTTTTACTCCCAAAATCTCTCAAAAAGTCAGAATAAGCCATTTGGAAGATAAGCCAGTTCTGGATGGGCTTATAGGGCTTATTCTAAGCATAATATTAAGCTAGCTTGTTGATAAGCTCTATTGAGCATTTATGATCCCTGTTTAGCTGGGACAAAGGTACACCATCTCTTTACTTTAATTTTTAGCTTAATTACTTTTTTGCTTATTTCTGCTTAATTTGTGCTTAATGCTACTTACTTTTTGCTTCTTCTGTCTTATTTGTGCTTAATCCATTTTACTTATGCTTATTATGATTTGATCTTAGCTTTTAGAAATTTGTTTTAGCTTTAATATGCATTTGAGAAATATTAAGGGGTGTTTGGCACAAGCAGCATTAACTTTGGTTAATGTTGCTTGAGCTCATTTTGGTTCTTAAACCAACTTTAATAAGCTCTATCTAAGTCCTATAAGATGTTTCCTTAAGTTTTGGGTTAAAGTCGTACAATACCAATGAACTTTTACAAATTTATCGATTTGGTACGTGAACTATTTTAATTATCTATTAACGTAACGTACTTAAAGGTTTTGTGTCGAGTTGCACAATGAAACTTGTTTTACCGGTTTTCACATAATTTTACAAATTTAAAGCCGTACAATACCAACGAACTTTTACAAATTTATCGATTTGGTACGTAACGTACTTAAAAAAGTGGTATAAATTTTACAAATTTTATACTTTTAATATTACACGTAGGACATTAGCCGGTTTTCAAAGTTTTTATCCGGTAACCAGTTGAATTATGGCAAATCGACACATAAATGAAAGTACGTTACGTTAATAGATAATTAAAATAGTTCACGTACCAAATCGATAAATTTGTTAAAGTTCGTTGGTATTGTACGGCTTTAACCCTTAAGTTTTTAAAGTTTAGATATTCGTTTAAAGGTATTGTCTATCAAAATCATAGAATTTGTCATTTATTTGCTTAGTTAGTCAGCTTATTGGCTTAGGATCCTTGTAGTTGCATCTTAGAAGTTATTTTATGCTTTTGCATGGTTTAATATGCATTAGAGTTCATTAGCATAAGTTCTGCATTTGCCATCTAAGTTTCAGCATAATCTGCCTAAAATTTGTTAAGTATTCTAGTTTTATTGCTCAAAAGTCAGCTCAATCTAGGTTAGTTTTAGTTTGATTTTAGTTCTGAAATTCATAGCATAAGCTCTCTAGGGTACAAGCTTGATCTGTTTAGCTTGTTGAGTTTTCATAATAGCTTTTTCTAGTTTGAATTTAGGGCTAAAAACAAGGTTCAGTATATACTGATTTTGATCAGCATATACTAACCTTTTTCATCTTTGCTTTTCTAGCTTATTTTTAAGAATTGTTGCTTATGATTAGCTTAATTGTGTCCTTAGGGTCAAAGTCTGTAGCTTATTTTTGAGTTTTAGCTTTCATTTAGCTATTTGAGTCTTAGAATTAGGTTTTTAAACTGTCTTAATTTTCAAAAAGACAAAAATATGTTAGTGTAGTCTGTCTGTTTCATGTCTCTCTTTTTCTTGCTTGTTTCATTAGCTAATCTGCTTAAATTTTGCTTATACTTGTTATTTGAGTCCTATTCTCCATTTTTTTATTTCATAGCTTTTTGTGAATGCTTAATGGTCCTTAAAGTTGAGCTTAAAGAGTGGAAAAAGTCTTTTAGGTCCCTTTTAAAGCTTGTTGTCTTAAGTACTTTAGTGTGCTTTTCAGTTTATGTTGTTAGCTTATTCCTGCTCAGTAGTGCTTATTAGGTTTAGGTTAAGATTTATTTTTAGCTTATTAGGATTCTTAGTGCTTATTAAGTCCTTAAATGACAAAACAGTTTTAACCAAATTTCATATAAGCTAAAAAGGTATTCTGCCATTTCATTACAACTTTTTCTCTGCTTATTTTTAAGTGTCTAAAACAAAGCCTTTTGTTATAGTTACTTATTTTTACTTGTTTTATAGCTTTTTCAAAAAAAAATTAAAAATATAAATGTTTTGCAAAAAGAGATGGTCACAGGACTCGAACCTGTGACCTCTCCCTTTCACACTCAACGCCTCACACACACAACACTTAACCATCTGCCCTGGGGTCTTTTTCATTTAAAGGCATGCAACATTAAATTGTTATATTTATTTTAGTTTTAAGCTTATTTTACTTATTTGCTTATTAACTGCTTATCCGTTTCAGCTTATTTCCCAATTTTATTTTTTATAGTTTTTAAATAAGTTAGAGTAATTTTCATAAATTTTTTAGAATTTTCTAAATTAGTTTAGTATTTTTAATAATATTTTTTGATTTAAACTGTTTTTAATTCATTATAAATAAAATAAAAGTCAAAAAAATATAATTCTTTTTTTCTAAAATTATTTTTAGTCATTTAGGATTTTTAGAAGTTAAATTTGAGTTCGTAGGGTTAAATTTTGAATTACTTGCTTTAATGTCGCGTTTTTAAATTCCCGTTAACGTTTTCGTGCTTAATGTTTTAATTACGTTTATTTTAGATTAGCATGCCTTAAATTTACTTTCCATTTGCTTTATTAGAATTAGAAATCAAATCCAAATCTTTTATGTCATTCAAGCTCGTTTCCTGACATAACCGTAAATTTCTATTCACCTCTCACCGAGGAGAACGATACCCGTGTTGATTACTTTTTATTCTTTCCTAAGAATAATTTGTAAGATACTTAGCTTACGTATACATATATGTATTAATATTTATATATTATATACATTAAGAGGGTTGTAGTTGACTAATATCAAAGCCTTTGTCGCATCTCCAATTGGCTGTGGAGGAAATAATGTCAGAATAGCTTGAATGAGACCTCTATTTATAGGTATCGAACCTGTTACGGCGTAACTAATAAAGGTGTTACGCCGTAACCTTCTTACACGGTATTCCATATTTAAGCAGTTGTTACGGCGTAACCAGATATGGTTTTACGCCGTAACCTTCAAATAATGTCCATAAGTACGTGATCTTCCTTCCATATTTGTAGATCTTCATGGTTACGGCGTAACCATAAGGGGTGTTACGCCGTAACCCTATCTTGGGTAAGATTTCCTTCCAAATTCTTGTTTATGACGTAACTAGATATGGTGTTACGTCGTAACCTTGTCCTTGATCTTCGTACTTGCTTAATTTATGTTACGGTGTAACCATTTTTAGTGTTACGCCTTAACATCCTTCATAAACATACTCTTTGGGCTCTTTTTCCCTTGTTTCTTCTCACTTTCCTGCATTTCACCTAAAAATTGCAAAATGATAGAAAATATCTCGTTTTTGAGTGTTAGTGAAACATTTGCAAGTTGTATAGGGGGTATTTTGCTACCAAAAAGTATTAAATATTTGATGTTATCAAATAACCCCCAACTTGACTTTTGCTTGCCCTCAAGTAGAACTTGTTAGAACATTTCATAAAAAGATTTCTCGAGAATAACTTCAAGAAATGAATATATAAAACTCTAATGCTAGAAAACATCAAAGCCGAACACCTCACGAAAAGGGGATAAAAAGTCACTCAGCTCTTCACTTGTCTAAGTGTTTCATTTTCGAGGTGATCACTCAATTGCACAGTCATAGCATGTATTCTATCATAAGATTGAAAAGTACACAAATATGCACCAGTTAGAATTAGGGTCCAAATAATTCTTGAAAGCGACAAGGGTAGTATGGTTTTAAAGGGTGATAAAGGGGTTAGGATAGACATGGGATACACATTTAATGGTTGCTAATATAAAAACACAAAACAAATAGTCTAAAGTAATCTAATATTGTCATAACTAGCCATTATCCATCCATGGGTCCAAGAGTTTAGGTCTGAAAATCTGATCTTCAATAATGGGCTACTACCTCCATTCTTCATGAGTATTGGGATGACTTGGTGTAACAATGGGCTACTAGCTCCATTCTTTATAATTACTGAGATGTTTTGGTGCAATAATGGGCTACTAGCTCTATTTTTATTTTTTTATTTTGCATAATTTTTACATTTTATTTAGCACATGGGTGGCTTTTTGTATCACCCTCTTTTCTTCACTTTCTTCTTGATAAATATGCAAATGTTATAGGAGTTTATATCTTTAATTATTGCCCCTGCAATATCTGATATTATACGCGCATCCCCCCACTTGAGATAAACAATGTCAAAAGTGGTGATACAGGGGGGTCTTTATAGATAAAACTAATTGCTCTTCCACGAATGCATATAATTCTCGTTCCCATTCCCCCCGAACCATAGACTTAAGAAGCCAGAGATTTTAACACAAAGAAAATAAAGACTACAGGGCAGGCTAAAGTGAAATGGTGTAACGAAACATATAGAGTAGGGTGAAAACATAGATTGACTCAACATGGGTGATCTAAGGGTATCTTGCACTAATAATGAGTGCAATAAAAGAGTTTATCACAGGAGGTCTACAAGTCAGTGTAACAAGTCGATAAACACACACATATAGGCTATTTGGGTAATTTCCTAAGTGTTGCCTTCTTGAACTATCTATTCCTGCTAATCAATTAGGTCTCGAAATGATGTACATGCCAAGTTCTAAAGTCTACAATACTACCAGCACACTCAATATTTTGGTGGATTTTTGTATAATATGATGGAAACGGAATATTAGGCATAAATCTCACCAAGTAATAATAAAGGGTAATATGCATTCGGCAAAGATTAATTCTAGTTATTTAAGAAAAATTTGTTAAAAATTTTAAAATTGGCATAATTTTCAAAGAAAACTAAAAAATCGAAGGCAAAACATTCGTCAAGTATTAATTCTACTCCCATCCCCCTACTTGATTTGTACAATGTCCCCATTGTACATTAAGGAAATGAAATAAAAAGGAAAGAGTATAATTAAGACAAGAAACTCCCTGAGCATTGCTTTGAAATTTGAAATTTGGCGGAAATCTTTAGATTATCTCCGTCTTTCTGCAAGCTCTTTATCCCCTGTACAAACCAAAGCATAAAATCATTCTACAAGAATTATGAAGTGCACAGGAAATACAAACCTAACTCACTTTCGTAGGAATCACGGTTGCATTTAGCATATGCAACAAGCCTTTTAAACCACTTGGTTGCCCAAGTAGACGAGTTTAGTCTCGTGAGGACTTCCAGAGAACATACCCACAAAGTCCATTTACGTATACAAGGTTTAGACATGTCTAAAACTTAAATTTTTAAGATTTCAAAAGGAGGTTACGGCGTAACTCCGATGGTTACGCCGTAATCAAGTGGTAAAATTTTTAAGTTTTATGAAATGGTTTACGTCGTAACTGCAGTGGTTACAGCGTAAACTAAAGTTGTTATGCTGTAACTGCTGCAGATTCAGCAAAGTTACCACATGATTATGAGTCAAGCTAGTCTCGATAATTACTTCCTAGTTTCTGGATTCTGCAAAACAAAGTAAGAAACATGCAAACCAACTAATGAAAAAAGAAAAGTTCATTAAATAAAGGACGGGTTGTCTTTCGACAAGCACTTTTGTTTATTAACGAGTCTTTAAGTTAGACTCATGCCCCTTCTACGTTTTGTTGTTTTCTACTTCCTTTCGGATCATTTCCTTAAATTTAGATCTGTTCTTCCTTCTAAGAGGTAAAATATTATCCAAGTCTTTGGTAACACAGATGAAACTTTGTCCACCTTCAAATGAGTATTTCTTAACCTCGAAAGTTTCTACTTGTACTTCTGGTGGATGATAGTCTTTGTTCTCTATTCTTATTTCCTCACACTCTTCATTTTCAAACTCATAATTATGCCACTCATAATTTTTATTATGCACTTGGTTACATCATTCCCATATGTTATCTAGAATGTATCCTTTTTTCCTTATTCCAAGTTCGTACTCATCAGCTAGCTTATCGATTTTTAAATTGAATTCCCACTTGTAATCATCAAAGCTCATATGAGTTGGATTATTTACAAAAGTCGAGTTATCTTGGAAGCAATCAATTAACCATAATTTTAATAGTGCTTTTTTCACAGGTTCACTAATGTCAGTATGCCCGACCTTAATCAATGCCCATTCCCTAAAGGTATAATCTCTATGTCTCGGTTTGTTTGATTCTTGAGAAGAGACTTCTGATGAGGGACTAACATCACACCATTCAGCGTATCGATTATCCCAAACTAAGGCACTGGTTTGGCTTTTTCGTATTTTGATAAAAGGAAATCAGGAAAGGATAGTCCTTTTCCTTTTATATTTCTTCTCTCATTATCGTAGTTGCAGTACCAAAACCTTAAATTCCTAGTTTTAGATACCCTACAGATTTCTACCCCCACCATCACACATTTTTTTGTCGGGGTCACAGGATGGCCACATTTTGGTTTGTTCTGGGATATTCTGTTTTATAGGGTTATAGAAGTGTGCTCTAGGAACATTCTCATCTAAATTAATTTTTCGTTTCTTAGGCTTCCAATCATCTAAGTTAGGGGACCTATTGTCCTAGTTACCAGACTCCTCGTAATCGATTTGATTATTACTCTGGTCAGGGGATTGGGGTTTAACCATGAAAATTTTTTCACTAGGATTCGTATAATTATGATCTTTTCTCATTGTATCAAAGCTTATTCTATTTTCATTAATTTCCAAAGATATTTTTCCAGCGAAGACATCTATTTTCGCATGAATGGTAGCCAAAAAAGGTCTATCTAGAATTGTAGTTTCAGAATGGGTGTTTTTAATGATTACGAAATCAGAAGGGAATAAGAATTTATCAATCTTAACTAGAACGTTTTCAACTATCCCCAAGGGTGCCTTTTTAGACATATCTGCCATTTCACAGAGCATATTTGTTTTCTTAAGATTGGTAAGATGCAAGTGTTCAAATATACTCCTAGGCATTACATTAATACTAGCACCTAGGTCAGCCATGGCATAAAAATTAAATTTACCGATCGTGCAGGGGAGTATGAAGCTTCCTGGATTTAACTCTTTAGGTGGCAGTTGGTGTTGTAAAACTTCAGGAGTATCACTTTTAGGTCCCGATATGAAGGACACTCCATGGAGTTGGTTGAGCCCAGATGTTTCCAAATCAGCAGTTACTGTTTTAATTTGTTCTGAGGATGAGTTAAGGGTTTTATCAGAATGAATTTCCTTAGTTAATTGTTCGATCTGGGTTTCTAGATTTTTGAGCGAGGCGCTTTGGTTCCTAGTATTAATCTCAACATTCTCTTGAAGCTTCTTAATCTATACCTCCATTTCAGTACTTCTTTGTGCAGATTCCTCTTGATGCTTAGTTAATAGTTCTTCTAAACTTTGCCTCTTTTTGCCATATAGTGGACGGTTATCAGTCTTAGTGTAGTATCCAGGTGGTCCTACATGAAACTTTCCTCCATTGTTCCCATTAAAAGGCGTTGTTCGTCTAAATTCTCCATATCTGACCTCTTCAACTTGTTTGACTTCCTCGTTAAGGGGACAATTGTAGAATCCAAGATCTGGACTCAACTAGGGCATTATAACAATGATTGATAAGCACAGCGGAATATAAAGAACAAGAACACAATCATGTTACTAATAAGGTTTTCTTTATTGAACATAATAAAACTACTACTACTACTACACTACACACGCTCTATGCGTTTTTCAGACTCTCATTGGAGAAGTCTGCTATCAATGGATGCCTGTAACCTAGACGCCTACCCTCTTTATATAATAGAGGGAGGTTACAAACCCTAGCTTACTATCAAAGCTAACTAACTATTACATATTAGGTCCTTCATTGTTTCTTCTTTCTTCATTTCGTCTAATAGGTTTTGTAATCTTCAAATCTGTAATCCCAACAATCTTCCCCTATTTGATATTACAAAACAACCTGCATGAAGAAACAATGCTAAAACATGTCATCACAATAATAAGCTGCACACCATAAATCTTCTTCCCCTTTTTGTAATCATCGAATAGGGGTCTTGTGCAACTCGTAGACGCTTCCCCTCAAGTGATGCATGTAGATGGTTAAGTATTTTTGAACAATAAGCTTCCCCTTAAAAATATACTAACCATCTGCTTGAATCATGAACTCAGTAGCATAGATCATCTCTTCCTTCAGTGAAAAAGACATGCTTATTACAATATCTTGTAAGAAAATGTCTTTGTATAATTCTTGTAATCAATATATGCATGGCGATTACATGCAATGGCCGATAGTCTCGGTGAGCTCAGACGGATCAACCAGAAACCACTCAATGCTTATGATCATTCGAATTTTGTAATGATCGTATCATGAACTATATGGTATCATATGCCCCCCCAAAATATTTGTAAAGAGCGCGTAACTGTTCCAATCAAGAATTATATCAAGGACTGAATCTCCAAAACGAACTAAACACGACATCATTGTTCAAGACCCAAGGGCGTCTGAGGACCAATAATATGTGTTGTCCGATATCGATCAACACTAGCAGCAGAAACCGTAAGCAGACCAGTAGGAACCACAAAGCCTACCAGCAGGAACTACCAGCAGGAACCATGAACTACCAGCAGGAACCATGACCAACAATCAGCAGGAACATGATGAAACCAGCAAGAACCAAGTGACCAGTAGGAATTACCGAGTGTGATCAGAACAAATGAATATGCTTACATGTACTCAGATTCAGCCCAGCAAGAAATATGGGAAGAATATAATTCCTATAAATCTGGTACATTCCACAAATCACTCCATAAAGTCAGGAAGTAATTTTGGGAAAATATACAATCCCTAACAATCAGGGATTTATATTAAAACATATCCTTTCCCAAACCACGACTTATCATCATAACTGCTTCCAAATCTGTGAATTCATAACCAATCTGCCAATAATCACGTAGGCCCATGTACATACCATATGACTAGCAGATCCAACCATATACACACAGACGCAGCCATCATTCACACCTACACACACATCCTTTAACAACCTGTTGCGACTTTTCTTTTAAACCTGTTGTTTTCTTTGTAACTACGACCACCTGCTGCTGTTATCACACATACACCAGCAGACCCATAAAGTAGATAAACTAAAACAGCAGAAACAAACATATAACTCGTACAAATACTTTTTTTTTAAGTATCCAGACGACGCCTTAAAAGTGTCACAAAATCGTCGCAAAATCTGTCACAAAACAGCATCTCCTTTCTCCCATATGCTTTAGCAACACATGGTTTGTTACTGTTCTGTCGCTAATCAGTCACATAGCTGTTACAAAACTGTTATAGATCTGTCCCATATCCATCAGCGACACTTTTTCTGTAGCAAAGTTGTCGCTAATTCATGGATCCTGCATTTCGAACAAGAATAAAGCATAAATACCATCATGATCACGTCACAAATCAAATCATCAATTTAGAAGCCTTCATGTGTCATTACTGCTGGTGCCTTTAAACAAATTAGGGTTTGCATAAAAACCCTAATTGCCCAATAAGCCTTTTTATTAAAAATAAGAGAAAAATAATTTTACATGAAAACCTTATCAACCCTAGATCGAGAGCCACGAGGCTCTGATACCACTTGTAAAATCCAAGATCTGGACTCAACTAGGGCATTATAACAATGATTGATAAGCATAGCGGAATATAAAGAACAAGAACACAATCATGTTACTAATAAGGTTTTCTTTATTGAACATAATAAAACTACTACTACTACTACACTACACACGCTCTATGCGTTTTTCAGACTCTCATTGGAGAAGTCTGCTATCAATGGATGGATTGTAACCTAGACGCCTACCCTCTTTATATAATAGAGGGAGGTTACAAACCCTAGCTTACTATCAAAGCTAACTAACTATTACATATTAGGTCCTTCATTGTTTCTTCTTTCTTCATTTCATCTAATAGGTTTTGTAATCTTCAAATCTGTAATCCCAAGAACAATCCTTGTCTAGGTGAGGTCCTTCGCAAATTTAGCATCCAACCTAGATTGCATGAACACTTTCCTTTAGCTTCTTCATGTCTCGTCCCAAGTTGTCCAACTTATTTACCAAAGCAGCTAGTCCATCATTGCTACTACTGCTTCTAATACTCCTACATGTCGTTCCGTCGTGCCATTTTTGAGAATGGTTAGCCATGGTTTGAATCGTTGTGAGAGCTTGGACCGGTGTCATCCCTGGGATAGGTCCCGTGAATCAAGCAGTTGATGGTTCATAGTGCTCAAACCCTTGTAAAAGATATTTACCTTTTGATGACTATTGATGTCGTGAGTAGGGCACTTGTATAGCAGGTCATTATACCGCTCCCAAGCCTGATATAATGATTCGTCTCCTTCTTGCTTGAAGTTGTGAATATCTTCAAGTTGTTTTGCGGTCATGGAAGGTGGGCAATACCTTTGGATAAAGGCCTTTTTAAGGAGATCCCAGGTATTGATAGTTCCTGGGGCGAGTCTGTCCACCCATCTTTTTGCGGATCCGGTAAGAGTAAAGGAAAAACTCAAAGCATGACTGCGTCCTTAGAGACTCCAGGAATATTGAATAAGCCAACGATGTTGAGGACCCGATCAATGTGATCGTGAGCATCCTTGTCTTTATTCTCGGAGAAAGTGTCTTCCCTTAATTCGCGCATGAATTGACTCTTGATTTTGAAAATGACATTGCCTCCGATTTCGGGTTTAACCACGCCCGGTGCCTAGTTTTCTCGTGACAATGCTAAGCATTGTTCCATGGTAAGAGTATCGACGTCTACTCCAGCCATAGTTCCTGCAGATATAGAGTTTAGAGAAATAAGAGAAATAATCAAATAATCAAATTAATTTTAATTTTTAGCTCCCCGGCAACGGCGCCAAAAACTTGATACGTATTTTATTTTAAAATATAATTTTACCAAGTTTTAAATTTATAAAACTTGATCTACCTGACAACGCACTAATGGGCAGAGAACCCGATCGTGGGTAGTATAGAATGGTAATTCCGAGGTCATCCCAAGAGCTAAGTTGTAATTAGTTTCAATTTGAAATATCACGTTTATAAAATGGTTTTTGATTTGAATTGAAAAGAATTAAAAATAACAATAAAATTAAATACTGAAAATAAAAAGAGTTGGAGATATCAAGAGAAAAAACGTGCTAACCTATTTACTTCATTACTACTGTTATGAAAATATTTTCATGTGCAATGTTAAACTATGGTTTCATTAGTGATTTCTTAGATCGATAGACTTGAATAAGCGTATATAGTCTATCCTGTACTTCTCGCGATTCCGACTCAGTCCAAATCATATAGGAGGTAGGATATCCAGGTTGCAGTGATTAATCCCAACTATTCTCAAAACTGATCTAATAACCTATACAGATTATTAACCCTTTCTAAAAGAGTTACTGTGCTTTTTAAGTATATTGAGTGATAAGTGCGGAGACCGGTTAATTCCTACACTAGGGGTCGGAGTAATAGATCATCCCTAGTACCTGATTGATCCCATATTGACTAGATAATCTAATAATGAGGCAAGCAAGGTCCAAACCATCCGTACTATCAAAACCCAGGGTTACACGATAGTCAAAGAATATCTAATGAAACCATAATCTAATAGGAAACAAACACCATAACAAAAGTAATTACATAACTGGGCCAACACTTTAAGTGCTTAGCCGTTCATGGTAACGGAAACACAGCAAGAAATAAAAGTAATCATAGATTGAATGCTCATAATTCTTACAGTATTCATATTTGAACGATTAAATACAAAAAGTAAGTAAAGTATGATCTCCCTTGGACTCCAGGTGGAATTTTTTAAAGGTTAGAAGCCTTTGTCGCCTCTCCAATTGGTTGTGGAGGAAGTGATGTCGGAATAGCTTGAATGAGGCCTCTATTTATAGGCATCGAACCTGTTACGGTGTAACTGATAAAGGTGTTACATCATAACCTTCTTACACGGCATTCCATATTTAAGCAGTTGTTACGGCGTAACCAGATATGGTGTTACGTCGTAACCTTCAAATAATGTCCATAAGTACGTGATCTTCCTTTCATATTTGTAGACCTTCATGGTTACAGCGTAACCATAAGGGGTGTTACGCCGTAACCCTATCTTGGGTAAGATTTCCTTCCAAATTCTTGTTTACGACGTAACTAGATATGGTGTTATGTTGTAACCTTGTCCTTGATCTTTGTACTTTCTTAATTTATGTTACGGTGTAACCATTTTTAGTGTTACGCCATAACATCCTTTAGAAAATTACTCTTTAGGCTCTTTTTCCCTTGTTTCTTGTCACTTTCTTGTATTTCACCTGAAAATGATAAAATGAGAAAATATCTCATTTTCGAGTGTTAGTGAAACATTTGCAAGTAGTATAGGGGGTATTTTGCTACAAAAAAAGTATTAAATATTTGATGTTATCAGTTGCATAGATCTTAAGTCGATTCACTTGTCTATATACATATTTTCATCCAATTGCCAAAAGCCTACAAGTAAATTCAATCGATACGTACAATATCTACGTGGTTTAAGATTCTGAAGAGATAAAAATTGACGAACATCGAATTGCTCATCACTCTTTTTTTATATCCTTCTTCAACGAATAATCTTCATTATATTCACGTAAGTTGCATAGATCTTATGTCGATTCACTTGTCTATATACATTTTTTCATCCAAGTGCCAAAAGCCCACAAGTAAATTCAATCGATACGTACAATATCTACGTGGTTTAAGATTCTGAAGAGATAAAAATTAACGAACACCGAATTGCTCATCACTCTTTCTTTATATTCTTCTTCAACGAATAATCTTCATTATATTCACGTAAATTGCATAGATCTTAAGTAGATTCACTTGTCTATATACATATTTTCATCCAATTGCCAAAAGCCCACAAGTAAATTCAATCGATACGTACAATATCTACATGGTTTAAAGATTCTGAAGAGATAAAAATTGACGTAACACCGAATTGCTCATCACTCTTTTTTTATATTCTTCTTCAACAAATAATCTTCATTATATTCACGTAAGTTGCATAGATCTTAAGTAGATTCACTTGTCTATATACATATTTTCATCCAATTGCCAAAAGCCCACAAGTAAATTCAATCGATACGTACAATATCTACGTGGTTTAAGATTCTGAAGAGATAAAAATTGACGAACACCGAATTGCTCATCACTCTTTTTTTATATTCTTCTTCAACGAATAATCTTCATTATATTCACGTAAGTTGCATAGATCTTAAGTCGATTCACTTGTCTATATACATATTTTCATCCAATTGCCAAAAGCCCACAAGTAAATTCAATCGATACGTACAATATCTACGTGGTTTAAGATTCTGAAGAGATAAAAATTGACGAACACCGAATTGCTCATCACTCTTTTTTTATATTCTTCTTCAACGAATAATCTTTATAATATTCACGTAAGTTGCATAGATCTTAAGTCGATTCACTTGTATATATAAATATTTTCATCCAATTGCCAAAAGCCCACAAGTAAATTCAATCGATACGTACAATATTTACGTGGTTTAAGATTCTAAAGAGATAAAAATTGACGAAAACCGAATTGCTCATCACTCTTTTTTTATAGGGCAAATTGACTCTTATAGTTTCCTACTTTCAATTTTTTACCATTTTAAGTGCTTTAAAATTTTATACTATATGTGGGTCACTGTATTTGAGGTTTTATACCAATTTAAGTACTCTTTTGATATGACACATGCGTTTTTGACTGTTTTTGTGCGTTTCCGCTATTTTCGTCCGTTTTCAACCGTTTTCACCGATTTCGTTTGTTTTTGACCGTTTTCTTTCGTTTTCAACTGATTTCGTCCTTTTTTGATAGTTTTCGACCATTTACGTTCGTTTTCTAGTGATTTCGTCTGTTTTCGGCCGATTTTGTCTGATTTTGAACGATTTCGACACTTTTCGACCATTTACGTTCGTTTTTGACCGATTTCGTCTGTTTTCGACCATTTACATTCGTTTGCGACTGATTTCGTTCATTTTCGACAATTTTTGACCATTTACGTTCGTTTTCGACTAATTTCGTCCGTTTTCGATCGTATTCGACCGATTTCGCCCGATTTTGATCGTTTTCGTCTCCTTTCGACCGTTTTTGACTCATTTCGTCCGTTTTTAAACGTTTTCATTTGTTTTATTCGTTTTCGATCATTTTCGACCGCTTTCGACCATTTTCGGCTGATTTCGTCCGTTTTTGACCGGTTTTGACCATCTTCGACCGTTTTAAGTCGTTTGCTCTTTATGTTGTGATATCAGTTCACAAGGGTTGACACCATTTGGCGATGCCGAAAACAGAATTGGACAAAAATGGTCAAAAAGGACAAAAATGGTCAAAAACGAATGATTTTTCAAACGAAAACGGGCAAAATCAGCCGGAAAGGGTCGAAAATGGTCGAAAACGGACGAAATCATCGAAAGTGATCGAAAACGGACGAAAAGGATTGAAAACGAACGAAATCGGTCAAAAACAAACGAAATCAGTCAAAAGCGGTCGAAAACAAACGTAAATGGTCGAAAACTGTCAAAAACGGACGAAATCGGTCGTAAACGGTAAAAAACGGCGGAGAACGATCGAAGACGGATGAAATCGGTCGAGAACGAACAAAATCAGTGTAAAGCGGTCAAAAATGAACGTAAATGGTCAAAAACTGTCAAAATCGAGCGAAATCAGGAGAAAACGGTCGAAAACAAACGAAATCGGTGAGAACGGTCGAAAACTCATGTGTCAAATCAAAAGAGTACTTAAAATGGAATAAAATCTCAAGTTCAGTAACCCACTTATGGTATAAAATTTTATAGTACTTAAAATGGTAAAAAATTGAAAGTAAAAGCCTATAAGAGTCAATTTGCCCTTTTTTATATTCTTCTTCAACGAATAATCTTTATCTTCGTGTGGTGGTACTTGCTAAACCAAAAAAGCTTACCTACGAGTAAAATTCCTTTTTAAATTTCCGAGCACAAAAGTCATTGCTTTTGCCATTTTTAGCTTTTTAAACCTAAAGAACAACCTTCTTTTTTCTCGTTATATAATACGTTTGAAGAAAGTTTTAGTTTATAGTCACTTTAGCATATGGACTTATTCGAAAGCTAGACAAACGCATATATGCTAAAATCGGATATAAATGATTGAGTATATCATTCGTTTATATAAACCTCGATAGAAACATAAGCACGTCGATCGGTTCAGAATATGCAATGTTCTAGTTATTCTTGATTGCTTGTGGGGAAATAGTCATCATATATCTATATCGAGGTTCACATTACATTCCATCTAATGTTCTTTGGTAGTTTCTATTTGGAAAAGAAAAAAGATAACATGCAAATATGAAAGATGAAAATGCGCTACATGATTGTATTAAAAATAGAAATATTTTTCAAGTCAATAATTAAACATAGTTTCATTGAATCTATAGCAGAAAATAGATAACATAAAAATAAAAATAACAAATGGTACATATGACTCAACAACATTTAACAACTAAATTAAGTTTCTAAGTACCAATTTAAATTCTCCATATACCCACATGAAAATGAGCTATCAGGAATATCGTGCATACTTTGACTTCAAAAAAAATATACAGCTTATAGTTCATGTTAACAGTTTTACAGTTTACAGCTTACAGTTAACAATTTACAGCTTACAGCATACAACTAGTTTTGCCAAACATACCCATAATCTATTTTTCTCTAAAAAAGTTGGTATTCCCGAAAGATATGATGGATAAAGTCAACATCATTTCTATGGTGTTATTTGTTTAAAATTTATGTTGCCTCAATCCTCGCGTATCCGCGTTTGGGCCCGTGAGTTGGTGTACTTATATAATTTCTGGGGACCGACCGCCCAGGTAAGTGAGGGTTCAAGGTTAGGGGGGTTGTCAAAGGCAATACACCCTATGGTTGATTTCTCAGGGTGGGTGGGGGGGGGGGTTTCATGGGTCGGGGGGGGGGGTAACCGGGGGTGGGGCAGGGGGGGGGGGCGACTAATTCGGGGGGGTTTTGCTTAGCGGGCCGGGGGGGTGGGCGGGTATGCGGGGGCTGCGCGGTGGTGTGGGCATGAGGGCGGTGGGGGGGGGGGGGTGGGGGAGTGTAATTGTGGGAGGAGGGGTGGGAGGTGGTTGGGGGGTAGGGAAGGGGTAGGGAGGGGGAATGGCGGGTTGGTAGGTGAATGGGTGGGGGGGCGTGACCCACATTAATCAAACTTTTTTTTTTGTTTTTTTTTTAAACATTGACTTTTTTTTTACCCTTTTTTTTCCTTTTTTTTTTCTCAAAAACTTTTTAAAATAAAACTTTCCTTTTTTTTACTCGGAATATCATTTCGCGCTGTTTGAGTCATCGGTATGTTTTTATATGAATAAAACTTTAAGTTTCCTCAATCCTCGCGCTCCGCTAATTGTCCCGTTCTTTTTTTTCTAAAAAAATTTCTGGGGGACCCGACCCGCCCAGGAAAGTGGGTAACATTAAATTTTTGACCCGGCCCCACCCCCACATTAATCAAACACTTTTTTTTTGTTTTTTTTTTAAACATTGACTTTTTTTTTTGACCCTTTTTTTTTCTTTTTTTTTCTCAAAAACTTTTTAAAATAAAACTTTCCTTTTTTTTTTCTCGGAATGCTTTTTCGCGCTGTTTGAGTCATCGGTATGTTTTTATATGAATAAAACTTTAAGTTTCCTCAAACCTCGCGCTCCGCTAATTGTCCCGTTCTTTTTTTTCTAAAAAAATTTTAAAATAAAATTTTCCTTTTTTTTTTCTCGGAATACCCTCTCGCACTCTTTTAGTCATCGGTCTGTTTTTTTATGAATAAAACTTTTTTCATTTTTTTTCCTCGGAATACCCTCTCGCGCTGTTTGAGTCATCGGTCTGTTTTTTTATTAATAAAACTTTAAGTTTCCTCAAACCTCGCGCTCCGCTAATCGTACCCGGCCCCACCCCCACATTAATCAAACGTTTTCCTTTTTTTTTTTTTTTTTTTAAACATTGACTTTTTTTTTGACCCTATTTTTTCTTTTTTTTTCTCAAAAAATTTTTAAAATAAAACTTTCCTTTTTTTTCCTCGGAATACCCTCTCGCGCTGTTTGAGTCATCGGTCTGTTTTTTTATGAATAAAACTTTAAGTTTCCTCAAACCTCGCGCTCCGCTAATCGTCCCGTTCTTTTTTTCTCAAAAAATTTTAAAATAAAATTTTCCTTTTTTTTCTCGGAATACCCTCTCGCACTCTTTTAGTCATCGATCTGTTTTTTTATGAATAAAACTTTTTTCATTTTTTTTCCTCGGAATACCCTCTCGCGCTGTTTGAGTCATCGGTCTGTTTTTTTATTAATAAAACTTTAAGTTTCCTCAAACCTCGCGCTCCGCTAATCGTCCCGTTCTTTTTTTTTCTCAAAAAATTTTTAAAATAAAATTTTCCTTTTTTTTTTCTCGGAATACCCTCTCGCACTGTTGGAGTCATCGGTCTGTTTTTTTATGAATAATTTTTTTTAACAGTTAAGTTTTTTTTTAACAGTTTTTTTCCTCAAAAAGTTTTTAAAATAAAACTTTCCATTTTTTTCCTCGGAATACCCTCTCGCACTCTTTGAGTCATCGGTCTGTTTTTTTAGGAATAAAACTTTAAGTTTCCTCAAACCTCGAAAACTACCCTCATTTTAATTTTTTTTTATAAAATACCCCTTTCCCCACTAGCGGTCGACCATTAGTTTTTTTTTTAGAATGCACCAAAACAGTGCTTTAAATCGGTCGTTACTTAACGACCGTTAATTTTTTTTTTTTACAAAAATATACCTTCTAACACGTCCAACTGAAAACACCGGCCGCCAAACATCCCGCAGCGGAGCGCGGGTGAGCCTAACTTGTATATTACAAAAGGCAGACGACCCGCCCGGCGGGTCACATTAAATTTTTTGACCCGGCCCCACCCCCACATGAAAGGTTTTTTTTTTTTTTTTTTTTTTTCTTTTTTTTTTTAACAGTTACTTCTTTCGACCCGACCCGGTCCGAACATTTTTTAAATTTTTTTTAAATTGTTTTTTTGCTTTTTTTTTCAAAATATTCACTCACACTTTCTGAGTTATCGGTATTGTCGGGTCGACCCGACCCAGTCCGCCCCGACCCGTTCCTTTTTTTATTTACGAAATAGCCCCTCAAATATTTACGAAATACCCCCTCGCACTATGTGTTAAATTACGAAAACTACCCTCATTTTAATTTTTTTTTATAAAATATCCATTTCCCCACTAGCGGTCGACCGTTAGTTTTTTTTAGAATGCACCAAAACAGTCCTTGAAATCGGTCGTTACTTAACGACCGTTAATTTATTTTTTTTACAAAAATATACCTTCTAACACGTCCAACCAAAAACACCGGCCGCCAAACATCCCGCAACAGAACGCGGGTGAACCTAACTTGTTAAGTTTCTAAGTACCAATTTAAATTCTCCATATACCCACATAAAAATGAGCTATCAGGAATATCGTGCATACTTTGACTTAAAAAAGGTATACAGCTTATAGTTCATGTTAACAGTTTTACAGTTTACAGCTTACAGCTTACAATTTACAGCTTACAGCATACAACTAGTTTTACCAAACATACCCATAATCTATTTTTCTCTAAAAAAGTTGGTATTCCCGAAAGATATGATGGATAAAGTCAACATCATTTCCTATTAGAAATGAAAGTCAAGAAGACCATTAATTTGACATTTAAAAAGGAAAATTTTAGTTGCACAAGTCATTCGATAATTTTCGCCGTCATAAAACATACGGATAGTATATTTAATACACACAAACTTTCTTAATTAACTAAAAAATGCATTAAATACTCATTCAAATATAGTAATTTATAAGTTCATTTAATGTGTATTAAATGCATTTTCTTGTTAATTAAGAAAGTTTATGTGTATTAAATGTACCTTAACCTCTGCCCGATGGGAAAAGTTTAACAAAACCCTAAAAAAAAGTATTATGGGTTGGACAAAGCTGGTTGGCTTAGCGGAAAAGTTTTGTGATTTTCATCACTAAAATATGAAAAAGCCTCGTATTCTTACGGAGGGAGTAATAATTTTTTATGTATATCTTTGAAGTGTACAAACTAGGGGTGAGCATTTCGGACCGGAGACCGGACCGGACCGAACGTATTTCGGTCCGGTCCTCGGTTCGGGTTTTTTGTTACTTTCGGTCTCGATCCGACCAAAAAGGCGATGATTATGCCGTGTAGGACCGGACCGTACCATTTCGGTCCGGTCCTCGGTCCGGCATTTTGGACCGTGCTCACCCCTAGTACAAACTAGTCAGTATTGTTTATGACTTAGAACAATCGGTATCATCACTTCCTAACTCACGCCATTTTTTGGTGGACTTCAAATGGCTTGAGCTATTTTGGTTTTAAACCCCCCCCCTCCCCCCTCCTTTTCACCCTCTCACAAAACAAATGGCAAGCCATTTTAATGGTATACGCAATTTGCTATTTTTGGGATTTTTTTAACTGAGTTTTTTTAGTTTGTGTTTTAATTGAGTATGCTGGGTCTCAGAAAAAAGAAAATGACTTAAACCATGAGCGAGTAGATGTTTTAGTTTGTGAATGTGAAAAGTGAAATGTTAAGGTGACATTGAGGTAGCGAAATAACTTGAGCCGTGACACCTTATGCTCTTAGACTAAAGGGTGTAGTCACTAAAGCCAAAATCCAAAATGAGTGTCACGTCATGCAACCTTGGCATTTTCTCCCTTCACTTCCGTTATTATTCACACGTTAAAAACCCTCTCCTTAGTCAATCAAGCCAAATACTACATTCAAATACCACTTTTGAGACCTATCATTTTTTTTAATTTTTTTTTCAAACCAACTAATTTTGCATTTATTAAGATAAAAATACAAATTACCTAAATATACAAAATTAAAACATTAATAACCATTTAATAATATTTACAAAACATTACAAACTATCTAAATTATAAAGAGGATAAAACTTAAAGGTAAATATTCTAAAATGTTAAAAATAAAAACAAAAAAGCAATAAACAAACTCATAGTCTTCCTCGTTCAAAACGCACAAACACACTTTATAAATTAGAAAGAAAAAAAAAACTTTCATTTGGCGCAAGCGAGTTGGATCGCTCACACATTGGCGTCGATGGGGTAGTATAGTGGTGTCGGTTTGACGTCGCACCATGTCGGATAGGCACAAGCTTAATGCTATCACGCCCACGGATGGACCTAAGATTTTGAGGTGGATGTTGCACGATATTTTACAAAAGGGTTTTGCATGATTTTTTCATTATGAATACTAAAATTTGGACTATAAATAATTTTTGAGCTAAACTCAAGTTGCACTGTAAAGAAATAAAGTAGCAAAAATTATTGTCGAGGGTTGCACGTATTAAAAATCGACATTTTTTGAAACAAAATACAATTTGTAACTCAAAATTAAATATGGCCCGTGTCAACCTCTGATCACAAGTGGGTCCGTCCCTGACTAGACCCCTCGCTCTTAGGTCGGATGGAGTGGTGGGTAAAAACTCACCATCCACCTCAGCGCCACATCAGCTTTCTCTCTCCTCTCAATTCAACTCACTCACACTCACTATTCAACCGTAATGGTTAATACTAACTCACCGTTCATTAAAATACAACTTTATATAAAATATACCCTACTAAATACCTACACACACTCACAAACTAAATAAAAATAATAAAAACACACACTCACCATTCACTCACCAATGTTTAGTCGGTCACCATTCATGTTGCATGTCACGCGTGAGCTTTTATACCGAAGCGGCAAACTCACTCGTGAGTAAGTTGTCACTCCGTCCAGCCTTAGGTGTCGAAGGTGAATCTGCCCCATAGGTATTGTGATCGTCGTGTTCTAAGACAAAAAACGTTTACAAAAGATGTTGTTAACTTTAATGGAATTTTATTACGATATACATGTCGTGAATTTTGTAGGCAAATATTTTATGAACACATAACTCCCATAAAATGCACTATAAAGTTTCTTATACAGCCTAAAGTAGATAGATTATTCGATAACTAGATGGAATAAATAGGGTCTTGGGTGGAATAACAATCTTTAAACTTTGTTCAAATCCGAAAATATTCTATTTTTATAGCAATTGTTAAGCCAGTAAAAAGATTGTATTGAGTCTTTTTCTCTTCACTTACTAAAACTTTATTCAATAAAAGCGAGCAGTGTTTAAGTAATTTACTGTCCTAGAGGGAGTAGGAGAGTCTCACGCTTCTAGACTAGTAATCCACCTAAATATCTAAAAGTAAGACAGAAAACCCGTTAGCTCGTCCCGGGTGTTGACCCAGGATCAAGCTCGGGCGTGAAAATAAGTACTTTTGTAAGAGCCGAAAGGGCTATGAGTAGTAAATATATGTGTGTGGTTGAAAAACCTTGTCTTTCAAGCAGTAAATGATGGGGTATTTATACTACTTGAAGTACTGTTTGGAAGTACTGTTTTGACATATTGGGAATGAACGAGACGACCTATACCTAGCTTTTGCCCTGGGTGTCGGTAATCCTTGGAGACATCGCCCCTTAATTCCCGGGATAGCGATGTTGCATAAGTGTTTGTTATTGTCCAACGGTTTGAAGAGGTGTCCCTCTTTATCGAGTCTAACGTTTTGTCTTCTTTCGGGTTGATGTAGTGCGCCCGTCCGGACCCGTCCGACCCGTTCGAATATGGGGCCCGTCCGACCCATCTTCATTGTCGCCACCACCTTGACTGCCACCCTTTGAATCATTCGTTGAATGTACAAACCTAGGTACACACCCTAAAGGAAGTATCCACATTAGTACAAACTTCTTACACTCAAACCATAAAGATACTAAATAGCATTGGTCATTTGATCAACCAAAATACATGACAATGTTTCTGCATTGCATCAGATCGTGGACTACTGGCAGAGTTGCTTTGGAAGAGATCAATGTAGTGATCTTTGCCAAAGGAGAGGTAGAAAACAGTGGAAGATTCTATAAAATCGTTGGCGATATCTTGGTCAAGATCTAGTTGTAATAGAACTAAAATATCTCAAACACTTGGCAAAGCTGCTGGTTTAAGGACTCGAGAACGAGGTTGACTGGGTTGCTCATGATAGTGGCTCCAGTTGACCATGGCGTTCCTAAATTTTAAAAAAATTTGAGGCCCCAGACAAAATCACATATTGAGGTCTTTCGAGAAAAAATATGATATATAAAGTGTCTCCGTTTATAAGATATAATGCAAATGAGTTATCTAAACGTTCAACATATGTCTCATTTAAGATATTTTCTCATCTAAATACATTTTTCTTCGAAAAAAATATATGTACTGATGATGTGTCATTTTATACACTATTTTAGGGTAATTTAACCCCTTAAATCATGCAAATATGCCCAGATTATGTGCTTAATCGTTTATTTTTAGGTTTTTAGTACTTGGATGGAATTTGGAGGAAATACACGTGACTTGGGCTTATTTAGGGAAGAAACGGACAAGACTATGGACCTACACCAAATCTCTTGAAGAATTGTACATACAGCGGGTGGAGACGGCGTCGCAGGCATAAAGCAATGCCGTCGTGAGCTATCTAGTGACGGCGTCAGAAAAACGACGACGACGTCAGGACGTAACCGACTTAAATCATACCTAGAAGATTCTATCTTGTGACGGCGTCGTGACTACAGCTGGACGCCGTCGCGACGATTACTCTATATATACAAAACCAAAATTAGGATTTTAGGTGTGTAACTTTGTATAACTTTTGGGGAGCCAGACCCTAAGTATTTTGTCAGCTTTTAGGCCGACTTTAGGGCTTAAAAACCCTATTGTAACTGACCTTAATCCATATTTTAATCAAGTAAGATTATTTATCTTTAATCGTTCAATATGTCTATGTGTTGTTTGATTGATCTATGTTCTTGCTTCCTTTATAACATGTTAGGCGAAACCCTCCTTTGTATTTACTTATGATTGCATGAAAGTTGGATTGTAGATCCTTTTACTGTTGCTTCTTGTAATGAATGTGCGCATTAGGCTTTAGAAAACTAGCCATAAGATATTAAATTGGCATAGACGTCTAAGGAAACGCGAGAAGTGTAAAAAGGATACCATCTAGTAACAGTCTTCATACTACCTTACCCCCAATATGATTGATCCCTCTTAAGATATTTCAATTGCATTTAATATACTCTTAGGGGCCTTGTAATAGTCTTCATACTACCTTACTTGTGCGTTGCCTTAACAGAATATTAAATAGACAGCGGGTTCGTGTAATTCGTTCATGACTTAGGAAATACTTACACAGATCATCACGAGTGTGACAAGGCAAGAGGATTAGGAGAAGAAATCTAATGAGTAATGCATGATTAAGTAGATACACTATCTTATCATAAAGTTATCACCAGTAATTTAGATTATATTTAGTTAATCAACCAACCTTTCAAAACCATTGATTTTACTGCTTACTATAAAATATAAAAATACAAAGAATAATCTCCTTTCAATCTTGTAGATCTTGGTTAAGCCATGTTCGAGCCTTCCCAACCTATTCCCCTAGAGAACGATAACAACCCCCGAGTCTTGCCTATACTACGCTACAACGATTAGGTACTCTGCCTAGGGAGTTGTAAAAACTTCTTGTTGAAGTCTAACGAAAACCGCATCATGTACACATGCATATAATTGTTAATGAGACAAATTTTACAATTTTTGGGGCCTTTAAAATTTTTGAGGCCCTGTGTCGTCGCTCACCTTGCACACCCTCAAAGACGGCCCTGCTGTTGACCCAAGGTTAACGCCACATAAAAGCACCTCTGCTGATCCATTTTGGCTATAGGATGGTATGGGATATGGCCATCCCATCTTTTTTACTACATTACGAAGAAGAATATTTTAGCATAGTTAACGACGACCGAAAAACTCTTTTAGGAATTAAATAAGCCATATTTGTGAAACTGTCAAGGTAATTTCCTGTACCTCGAGTGAAAAGCAAGATCTTCCTAGATTACAAGGAGTACTTAGCCGGGTCCTTGAGAATAAGAAAGAAAGACGTGTTACCCTCGTCTTGCATGGTGTCCCAAGACCAAGCTCCGGCGTGAGAGTAAGTATATGTTAAGAGCCGAAAGGCGTAACAATATGTAGGTAAGTATAAGTGCATTAAATGCTACCTGATCTGTAGTAAATGAGGGAGTATTTATACTACCTGGTTCACTGTGCTGAAACACTGTTCCTAACACCTAGGGAATGGTTGCGCCGAACTACCCCTAGATTGGTGTCAGACGGTATAGTTGTATGAGGAACACAATCCCATGATTTTTGGAATGGCGGCGTTGCTATGAGTACTGGTTATGGACCGCTGGTCTGAGAGAAGCCATGGTTCTTTAGGTGTGTTTCTTACCGGGTTCCTTCGGTCGGTACCCACAGGAAGGATATGGTGCTCTCCGGTTTGGGTCCCTCCGGCATATACTGCGACATGTCCCCCCTAGTATCATGTTATTAGTTGAATACTAATGATATGATACTTACATGTTGTTCTCCGAACTTCTTTTTTTTCTTTTTTTACCGACATAATGAGACAAAAGTCATTATTACATATAGGTTAAAACTCAAACGCCGCCTCGCGTGGTCTTTGGGAAGTGTGACCGTACACGTGTCCACCACTTCCTTATGAACGGGCACCATTGAGCCACGTTACTACCCTGACATGATGCGACGCTTCCATGCTCCACCTTTCCCCTATAAATAGCGGTCCCTTCTTGTTTTTACTGCGTGTTTTTAACTCTCTTCTCCCAAACGACCTTTCAAGACTTTCGGCTTATTTGCTCTCAGGTATATATCTGCCCCTTGTTTATCTTTTCCTAACATTGAACTCCCTTCCGGTATCTTCAAAATATGGTCAAGGAAAGTTGTTCTGCTGAGGTTGTCGTCGTCCCAAAATTTGACATGCAGTGTCACGAGTCTTTAATGACTGCCAAAGATGTTAAGTCGTTGGCCAGGAAATATAATGTTCCACTAGATCTACACCCTTGTGCTCCAACGGAAGGGTGGACAATGGATAAGTTTCCAGAAGAAGTTATAGGCCTATATGAACAGTTTTTGAGTTTTCTGGGTAGACATTTCCGAGTGCATATTTCTCAACTAGTACCTTTAGTGAGCCTCTTTCGTGTCTTCTACAAGATTATTAAATAGGTACACTGGTTTTCCTTTGAGAAAATGGTAGGTAAGAATGTTAGAGGTAAAATTTTCAATGAGACTTTTTCTGGGATGAAGGGGTGGAAAGATCGGTTCTTTTTCATAGACCGGAGGGCCATACCGGATGCCATGACATGGAGACATCACGACTCTGATGCCTATGATGCCTTCCCAGACAATGATTTTAGCATCCAGGACGTCAGTACCCTTACCAAGAGGATTATTGATCTTCGTCCCGTTCCTCTCGGTCTGCTTTTTGGCGCTGGACTTGCCACCACTTGGGATTTTCCTGGCTTCTTTCCTGTTTTAAAAGATACCGGAGAGAACGGTAATATGTTGTGACCTTTTTTCTTGTAAATGTGTGTATAAATGCTTCTCTGACTTCCCTAACGCCTTATTTGTTTGTTGTTTTCTCCTTGCTTTCAGTGGTCACTATGTCTGAATATCTATGTTTCCCCTTCCTTTTTGGCGCTCCTATCGTGCAAGGAGCCGCGATCCCCCCAATCATCCGTTAGGACAGAATACCACCCCTCCCCTCTCGGTTGACTAATCCGTTCCGGATAAAACTGACAGCCAACTGGAGGTGGAGGTTGAAGATCCCAAAGTTATTGCTTCCATAGAAAAGAAGAAAGCCCAAGCGGCTAGAGCTGTTGCTAAAAAGAAAGAAAGATAGCAAAAAGAGGGGAAACGATAAAGGGGGAAGTTCTAGGGAGAAGAAGAAGAAAATTTTGGCGGCCCCGAAGGACGTTACGGCCAGCTCAGCTCATGTTTCCTCGCCAACTCCTTTGCGGATGGTTGCTCCAGTAAACCAGATCCCCTTGGTTGACACCGGGAACACTAACGAAGAGCCGAATGCTCTGGATGATGAAAACCATTCAGCTTCTAATTCTCCTCGTGGTTCAGTGAGCGAGTCTGTCCACAACTTTGTCAACGTTGAGGAAATCAAAGATAAAGAGATCCCCCCTCATATTGAGTCGTTCGTAAATCTGTCTGGAAAACTTGTTCACCCTAAAAAATGCAAGTGTTTTTTTCTAAGACCAATGTTGATGGGTCATCTCATCCCTTGAACCATAAGGATAAGAATTTTCTAGCCGGTGCTCCTGCATCTTAGCTGAGAGAAATTCTGACGGGTTAACTTGTCTTAAATTTCTCTTTTACACGTTATTATCGTGACATTCCAGTCTTATGCTAACATTTCGCATTTGCTTTCATAGGTCAAAACATCAAGGAGGGTGAGTCTTCTCGTGGTGCTTCTATGTATGTTCCCAGATGGGTCATCCCTCAGAGGTGTCGTGTAAACAGTCTCGAATGGTGCCGAGAACTGATGGTACACCTGGCGCATCCGGCCGCCCAAGAAGAATCTAATGCCTTAACTAACGAAGTTGTGCTTCAGAGAGCTTGGTTCAGTTTTCTTGACTATAGTGTCACCTCTAACTATCTTCTTAGTTGGTGGCAGTCATTCCTGTAATGGCCCTTTTCCTGATGATAGTCGCAAAACCTATCCATGTTTCCACCCCTCTAGGGGTTTATCATGGGCCTTGGAGGTGCTAGTCGCAACTGAGTTTTAGGTGCCAGAATCTCCTTAGGGGGTTTGGTGAGTGCCTCTAGGGTGAGAACGGGAGCAACTCGTGTTTGGTAGTCCCCTCTAGGGGGAGGATAAGGAGGCCGATTAGCACTTCCTCTATATGGGACGTAATTGTATCTTCTTCTATTGTGGTTCCTATTATCGTATTTCCGCTGGTCACCCATGTAGTTGTTCCAAAAGGGAGGGTTGTCCTTTCGAGCCACAGAAAAATATGATTTACGATGTTTTTCCCCTGTTTCGCCTTTGGGGAGTTCTGTCTGGGCAAAATCCTTCTCGGATCAAACAAAATCATCCAACCTTCTTATCATTTCATTCACAGTTGTGGGAGCCTTATCCGAGAAACGCTTTGCTAATTCTAGGCACTTGAACGAATCTATAAAAGATGAGATTTTCATGACCTCCAAGACTCCCATGATGAACCCAGTTTCGACTGTCCACCTTTCTTTAAACGCCGTCAATGATTCATTAGCCCTTTTGACTATCTTGGTAATCTCGTGCGGCTCCTTAAAACATGCCCTTCTGACTAAGTATCTTACGGTGAACACCTCCCTTAGGTTTGCCCATTCATTGATGTTGTTGGCCGAAAGGCGCTCAAACCACCCCCTGGCTGCCCCATCGAGGGTTTGTTGAAACATCCTACACCATACCGGCATAGACCACTCTTCGGAGTTGGTTGCACTGGCAAACCGACTTAAATGATCCTTCGGATCCATGGTCCCATCGTACAATTTAATGTTAGTTGGCATTTTGTACTCTAGACCAGCAAACTCTATGATCCTGCGAGTAAGTGGTGTCTTTAAGGCTTCCTTGAAAGGTTTCTTGAGGTCATTATCCACCACCTCCTTTCCCTTTGCAATACGGTTATTCTTTGCTTCAATATCCTCCTCATCGAAATCTATCCGTATAAGGTGAGCCTTGTTCCTCCTGTTGTGATGTTTGACTATAGATTTAAGGGTATACAAATGCCCCTCAATCTCTTCCTTTATCAAAGAAGGTGGAGTCACCTCCCGGTCGTCCTGACCTTCGGGACCCCCCCCCTTCAACTGGACCTGCCATCTTATTGCTCTAGTAGACAAGGTTTGAGGTCCCACGGATGGCGCCAATTTGTCAAGGTAATTTCTTGTACCTCGAGTGAAAAGAGAGATCTTCCTAGATTATGAGGAGTACTTAGCAGGTTCCCTGAGAATAAGAAAGAAAGACGCGTTAGCCTTGTCTTGGGTGGTGACCCAATACCAAGCTCCGATGTGAGAGTAAGTATATGTTAAGAGCCAAAAGGCGTAACAGTAAGTAGGTAAGTATAAGTGCAGTAAATGCTACCTGATCTGTAGTAAATAAGGGGGTATTTATACTACCTAGTTCACTGTGCTAAAACACTGTTCTTGACACCTAGGGAATGGCTGCGCCAAACTACCCCTAGATTAGTGTCAAACGGTATGGTCGCGTGGGGAACACAATCCCGTGATTTCTGGAATAATAGCGTTGCTATGAGTACTAGTTATGGACCGCTGGTATGAGAGAAGCCCTGGTTCTTTACGTGTGTTGCTTACCGAGTTCCTTCGGTCGATACCCTCCAGAAGGATATGGTGGCCTCCGGTTGGGTCCCTCCGGCATATACGGCGATAGTAACATTTGTTGTTCAGCTAATTAACGCATTCCTAATCATTCATTAAGCAACTAAAGGAAAGCGCAACAGTATGGATCCCTGGTAAACTATTTAAATAAAATAAATGTTTTGAAGGTCATATATGACATTGAAACATAACGTCTCGTTGCCTATCATGTACAGTAACTTTTGCCGAGTCACATTTGTGCTCAGGTGCCACCTCCGACGAGAGTGTGCAAAAGTAGGTAGCATTTATATGTATGTGCGCTCGTATATATTGTCAAGCTCATTTCAAGTTATTTCATGGCTCGTATGTTGATACGACCCTTGCGGATAGTATCATGATAGGGCATTGATGAGGTATAGTCTCTCCTGAAACATCCGAAGAAGAAATATAGCTTAGATACTCTTTCCAAACTAGCACGGGCTAAAACTAAAGAAATACTCCAGAGAAGCTGACTTGTCGAAGGACACGCCAGGTCCGGAGTTACCACCAGAACTCCAGAGAAGCTGGTGTGTCGAAGGACATATCAGGTCCGGAGTCATTAGCTCCGTCCTAGTGCAGCGATATCAAAGGACACTCCGACAAAGGTACAGTCCTTGTGAAGGAACACAGTCCTTGGAATGACACATAGCCGACAGTTCGTACCAAGAGATAGCCCTAAGGTTATGTCTTGTAGCGAATCCCAAATAGTATAAAGAGAGAGCTCATTTCCCCAGGACGGGACACACAACACCTACTCCGGACCATACTTTATATTCTCTGCTTTTATCTCATATCACCATACTTACTCTTACGCCAGAGTTGGTCCCAGATTCACACCTCAGGGTGAGCTAACGGTGTTCTTTCTTATTTTCAGCAAGGGGATGAAGGATTAAGCTCTGGAGGAACCAAGCTAAACTCAATATTCAACACCGATGAGGTCACTTTTACTGAGCCCAAGTAGCCCATGTAAATTTACCTCAACATTTGGCGCCATCCGTGGGACCCGGCATCCCAATCTACCCAAAGAAGAAAACCAAAGAAGGCATGGTTGACTCGCACCCTATGTAGGAGGAAATTCGGGGAGCGGAAACAAGGGACGTAGGAATGGAAACCCATGGGGGACCCACCGAACCAATCTTACAAACGCAAAAAACAGCTTCCTCTTCTCCGGCCTTCATCAAAGAAAACATTAATATATTGAGAACCATGATCAAAGAGCATGACCAGCAAGCCAAGACAAAAGATACACCAAGAAAGCTTGCCTATGCCGAATCTGATAAAGAAGCTCTAGCCAGGTCACTAACAAGAGGTTTTTCCGATCGATTCTCTCTTGAATCTTCCTGCACATCTGACACTCACAAACAAACTGGCTCTGCCACTAAAAGTCATAGGACTCCTTCTAAGAACAAAGAACCAGCACACTTGAGAAGGTCGAGAAGGCTGGAAGACCGGAGCACAACCAAAGAGAAAGCAAGAAGTGAAAGATCCAAGCCCGGAAGGAGAAGGTCCGGACACCAAGAAACAAGCTCGGACTTTGAACATGAGGAAGGTTCGGAGGACGCATGTGAAGACCTGAATTCACCCTACAAAAGGCATAAGCCCACTCCTTTTACCTAAAGAATCACTCATTTCAAATATCATAGGAGGGTAAAACTCCCTCTGAATATCAAGGTATATGAGGGAAACAATGATCCGGAGGACCATTTAGGCATCTTCTCAGCGGCGACCGAACAAGAAGAATGGCCGATGCCCATTTGGTGCAAAATGTTTCGCCAAACCCTAGGTGGAGCGACACGAAACTGGTTCGATGATCTGGACCCTAAGAGTGTGGACAGTTTCGAGGAACTAAGTCAAAAGTTCTTGGAAGAATTTTCACAACAAAAGAGATATGCTAAAGACCCTACAGAGATTCACGGCATCAAGAGTAGACAAAATGAGGGCTTACAAGATTTCATGGATCGGTTCAAATCCAAAAGTTCGCACATAAAGGGAGTTCCTCCGGTTCTACGTATCTCAGCTTTTATGCATGGTCATGGTCATCCGAAACTCGCCAAAAAACTCAACGACAAAATACCTAAGATAGTGGATGAAATGTTCGAAAGAGTCAGAGCCTTCATTAGAGGAGAATTGGTCGCGGGGTCAGCAGAAATGGTTCGTCCCTCTCAGGGGGACAAAGGGTATGTTCGTCCGACATGGTCCGGAGGACCCGAAAAAGCTAGAAACATAGGCAGCTCGAGGGAAACACGTAGAAACATGGGGATATACACTCCTTATCCCTGAAAAAATACTTTCACCTCACTTATCAAGACCCCAAAAGAGATCTTAGCCATGGAAAGTGTGAGCTTCCCATAAGCGCCACCTTTAATTGGCACCCCTGAAAAACAAAACTTGAACTTTTTTTGACTACCACGGGGACAGGGGTCACAACACCAACGACTGTTATCAGTTAAAAAAGCAAATAGAGGAAGCTGTGGCCTCGGGGAAGTTGGCTCACCTGGTCAAGGACATCCTCCGAAACAACCAGCAGAGCGGGAGTCAAAGAAGGAACAACGTGAAGGTCATAAACATGATAAGGGAAGGAGGAAATTGCAAGAGGCCCTTTGAAGAAGAAAGGTCCGGTCTAACAGATGAACTCACCTTCCCAGCGATCCCCCGGAATCAACTGAAGGACGAACCCATCATATTGGAAGGAGTAATTGAAGGTAATCAAGTCCGAAGGATTCTTGTTGACGGTGGAAGTTCGTCAGAGATCATGTATGAACATTACTTCAAAAGCCTCAATGTTAACATCCGGTCAAGACTCAGAAGATGCAGAGCTCCGATGGTATGATCCAGAGTTGGATAACTCATGGTACATGGGTCATTGTATGAAATGTATGGACAATTTCATCCACGTCTAGTTCAAGAAATTGGTAATGAGTTAAGAAGCCAAAAACTATTGATCATCCTCCAAGATGAGTTTTGTTAGGAACAAGAAAAGTCTTGGTCACTTCCAATATTAACTAGTCAAAGCTCGTAGTTAGTCAATGTTTAGTTTATAAGCTAATATGGCCCAAAGGCCCATGGAAAGCCTTATAAGGCCCATGGTCAGCCTAATAGGAGTATAAATACACCTCTCCATGCCTTGGAGAAGTGGTTGCTTGGTTGTATGTTTCACATTTTCCACTTAATGCATTTCATGTTTTGTACTTTCTCTCACTAGAAAATACATCCTTCCTCCCACTTTCTCTCTCTAGTTCTTGGTTCATATATCAAAGATTACTTCTATTCTACAATTGGTATCAAGAGCCATGGAGTGATGTACTTAGTTATTGTGTTTATTATTTTGGTTCATTTTTTCCGTACGCCTTTTCTTCTTTTCTTTTGATTTCGAAGCTTAGTTGTACACTAAAAGGTCATTTACCTAGGTAAATTTGATATAGTATCTTTGGATATAGGTGTATTTGCTTTGGATAAAAAAAACTCATTTTTGCTCATCTTTTGTTTTTGAAAAACCTTATAAAGTATAAATCTTAATTTTGAAATTTTTGGCTTAAAAACTAAAAAGTTGTCATTTTAAGGTATCTATAGGTTTAAGAATACTAGTTGTACAAGAAATTTTAGGGAAAAACAATCAAAAAGGTGTCTTTTTGTGTTTTAAATATTTTGAGTTTCGTCCATGTATTGTACGAATTTGTAGTTTATAGCTCTTTCGAATTTTCAATTTTTTGTGTCTCCAAATTTGGAGATTATAGCTCTCTTCGAATTTGCAATTTTTTGTTGTATCCGAATTCGCAGTCTGAGGTTCAATCTGAATTAGCAGTTCCTGAATTCGTAATTCTTTTAAGGACCCGAATTTGTAGTTCTCTTAAGGACCCGAATTTGTAGTTTTCTTAAGGACACGAATTTGCATTTTTTCTTAAGGACCCGAATTTGCAATCTTTCATAAGGACCCGAATTTGCAATCTTCTTAAAGAGCCGAATTTGTAATTTTTCATAAGGACCCGAATTTGCAATTTTCTCTTAAGGACCCGAATTTGCAATTTTTCTTAAGTAGCTGAATATGCAACATACACTTAAAAATCAAAATTGCTTTATCAAATTTATACGATTTATTTCTTTGACTTGTAAAATCCTGTGAAACACTTACTTGTTTTCCCGGTTTTGTCAATAATTGTAAAATCCCGTATAGTTTCAAGACTTAAAA
>BQNB010027582.1:1957-49144 GCA_026074375.1 Tanacetum coccineum
AACCGATTGGCCAAAGAAGGGGAACAACCAAAGGGGACCAATTTGATCTCCCAATGGTATCCCTTGAGTACAACTCCTTTCCTACTAACATGCTATCTTGTCTAGGAATTGATTTCAAAAATTTTGAATCCTATGAAGCTTGTGTGTGTAGCCGGTTATGACAAGCCAAGGGGGGGACCAAAAGTAGTTTTCCCACATTCTAGGATCACTAGTGCTCATACATAATTAATTTCCAAAGCTTGCACACAATTGCTTATGTATAATTTAAAACGCGAAGCACGTAAGTAACGAAATGAGTAACGGTAACACGAAAAATTATGAAATTTTAAATATTGCTTAAAATCATAAAAACGCGGATATTGCCAAAATACTACAAAGTTTGGTGTCCCGGTTCGCTCCTGGAGACGATTCTCAGATAATAACGAAACAACTTCCTGGTTAATCGGTAAAGCTAAACGAAACTTTTAAAAATTCAATTTACCACACGAAAACGGCTAACTTATTGAACGGAATTTCTCAGGTTGTCACAATAGGTCGCATGTACAAGCACATAAACAAGTATAAGGTGATAAACATAATCAAACAACAACGATAAATTAAGCAAGTCGGATTAAAACAAACCAAACATTATAATCTTCATTAACATGGCTAATACCCAAGGGTATTAGCCCACAATCATTGTCATTTTTACACACGTGATCAAATAATTGAAAACCGAATGATTAAGAAAGTAAGAATTACATAATGTATTCAGTTGTACACCATACAGATAATATGATATTGCATACCAAAAACTCATTTTTGAGTCTTCTATTTATAGTTGCTGAAAAATACTCGATACGCTGTATCTAGATAAGTTAATAAGGTGTATTGGGCTGGATTCCTTGGAGTGCGCGCTACGTTCATAATAAATCTTTGATATCATTCCTCATTTACTTGATTTACTATATCTTTGAATAGTTATCTTCATGGATACGGCGTATGTAGACAGAGTGAATACGCCATATTGGGAATTGGTAAAACGCGTTTTCTTGTGAAGTCTTGGTGCAGATACGCCATATCTCTTGAGTTGGATGCGGCGTATTGGTGAAAATTCAGCAATCTTCAAATGTCTTCATTTTAGCTCCAAATTATGCGCCTTTTATCTTATCTTCACAAAACACTCCTGAATTACTGCATTTATCAACTTTAAAGCAATTAAGTACCAAATAATGCAATAATTATATAAAAGTGGGCAAAATAGATGGGATAAATGGTATGATAAAGTGACGTTATTTGATGTCATCAAATATCCCCCCACTTGAATCCTACTTGTCCTCAAGTAGACCTTAGAAAAAGTTTCAGTTTATGAAAATGTGTCCTAACCGAAGTTGAGGATTTTCTGTTTAAGCATCGTTTTGTCCTAATCACCTGTACATAACCAAGCTCCTCACGAAATATGGAAATGAAAACACTCAGATCACTCAATTAATCTAGGGTGCAACATTTAAGTAGTACGCTCAATTGCTCGGTCGTGACTAGTTTCGTATCATAAGCTTGGCAAGGATACACATCTCCACCGCTAAAGCTAAGGAAGAACAAGTCAAAAGCTAAATTGGGTATTTATAAGTAGGCTCGGGTTTAATCATTCTTTTAGAAGAATGATATAGGGTATGGAGCTTCTGAATTTCACCAGAGGTCGTCGTCAAACAAGGCAGCTGAGACATGAATACATGGCCGTATCGATAGAATAGACACCAATGCTCGAACACATCCTCATTCGAGTAGATCCTAAGGTTAATTATCAGGAAAGGGAAGTAAAATGGTTGTTAAATTAAATATACAAAACAAATAGATTAAGCCAACAAATAAGGTGTGGTTGCTAGTAACTTTTCCCCGACCGTTCCATGACAAAGACTCAAACATATAGACAGACGCTTTGATCACAGAAATGACAAAGACAACCAAAGTTGACGTTCTCATAACGGTCAACTTCCCTTACATCCCGCTTTTTACATACTTTTACATACGTGGTGATATCGGCCACTTTTTACAAAACTTTACATCGTTGATTTGTTTAACGTATCAACGAATAATCGATCCTTCTAAGTGATTCCTTCGATATAAACTTCTTTTTGAAACGACTATTTTTTTTCCTTCTCTTTTTTGCTTTTTCCATTTTTTCTCTTTTTTAAACATCATAAATCTCAGTTTAATTCCACCGTCTTTACTTTCATAATTCATCCGGATAATCTTTCCTTGTAGTACTTCTTCATCGGACATAATTCATAATTGCGAAAGTAGTAGTGCATTGTGTAATTTCTCGACCATTACAGAGATAGAAAAATTTCACTTTGACACAAGAAATACAAAACTTTACACGAAAGCCACTAGCAATATGGAGAAATAGGCTTAATATACAAGGTAGGCTAAGATGCAAAGGTGTAACGAAATATATAATATGGTGTACAAAAAGAAATAAATGGCTCAACAGGTTGTTCTAGGGATTTACTCTAAAAATGAGAGTAATCAAGGGTTACATGGGAGTTAACTAACCAGTGAAGTTAGTTATTTTTACGACATGTAGGCTATTTTGTTTAATCCTAGAAATTTATCAGTTGAACATGTTCTTCCATCTAAATCCATAGTACTAATCATGGCAGTCTTGAGTGATATACCAGGCCAAGTTCTAAAGTCCACTACATCACCGGCAGACTCATAACTTTGTGGAATTTTGTAGACAGTTAGAAATGGAATAGGCTTAATTCTCATAATATGTATCAAGGGTTATAGTGCGCTAGGTTATGTAACTAGTGATTTTTACAAAAGTCATGCTGAAATTTTTTTAAATTTTAGCCATTTTTAAGCACTTTTCATGTTATTTTGTAAAAAAGAAGACAAGTACGTTCTAATTCTCCATCCTCCCACTTAAATTATACAACGTCCTTGTTGTATAGATAAAACAAAAATAATAATAAGGGAAAATAGATTTAGAACGGAAAACTCCCTGAGGTTTTGCTCATGATAATTCTCCATGATGAGTTCTGGAGCAAAAAGTGTGTTGACTAGGGCTTCAGCATGCCCGGATAAGTTTAACACAAGTCTTTTTCAGCATATACCATACCATAGTTTGAGCAAGGTCCTGTATAAAAGATTAGTGTTGGAGTATGCTCGTGTCATAATAAATAATTATATGGCTAGACACATGTGAGCCTATGGGGTCACACACATATACACTGAGGTACCATTTATATATCGTGTTTATTGTATTTACGGTATATAAATAACCTACGTAACTCGGGATCAATATTGGGCTTCTAATAACTAAGTAGTGTACTTAATTTATTGGACTTAGAAAGTTTAGGAAAGCCCACTAAATCCATAAAGGGTGGCCGGCTATATGGTGTAGAAAAGAAGGGATAAGATCAAGTATTTTTGGTAAATAAATATGAGATATTCTCTCATTATTGTATTATCAATTTACCATAATCTCTCCCTCCTTTCCTCTATATATTACACGGCTTAAACAAGAGAAAATAAACAGAGTTTTTATTTATCTTGATCCAACTTTTGAATCTTGTTCATTCAAAAGCATTTTACAAGGTTAGGGGGTTTAGACTAGCATCAATTGGTATACAAGGACGTGTAGTGTGGATACATCATAGAGGTGATCTCCATTTATCACTTGGTGTTTCGTGTTAGGGTGAAGGTCACCGGTTGATTCTACCGATCACGCTACAAAGGTATTACTTTTCTTGTTTTTCTTTGATTGATCAAATGACTCTATGGATCCGTTGATAGGTGCTCATTCCGCTGCGTTTTTTCTTGATTATATGATATTCATTTGATTCAGCACCTACAGTGGTATCACGAGCCATCATATGATGTCATATGATCATCTTGTATGCGTAAAAATGGCTAAAAACGCGTGTTTTTAATGGAATCAAATGATAATTTTAAAACAGCCTCTAAGGCCTATTTTTTGAAATTAATTCGACCCATATAGGTCTTATGATCTGGTATTTTTGATCCCATAACCATTTGTTATGCATACTTTAATTGGTTTTGTTATTGGGTACGTGTAAAAGGGCCTAAATCGCGCGTTTTGGAACGATTCTTGAATCGGTTTTAAATCAGCCCCTTGGGCATTAATTTCAGAATTAATATGGTTGTTATAAGGTATTTAATACAGTACTAAGTGATCCTTAAGCCAATGGTTACACGTACCAATCGGGGTTTTAATTCTAGTTAATTTATTTCTTCGATTCGTTGGCTAAACAATTTATTTCTTGTTATTCATTTTGTTTCCATGGCAAATACATGCATGTTTGTCCATGGAATTAGCCAAAACCTTGTTAATACATGATATTATGGTATTATTATGTTGTGTATGCAAAGCCGGTGAAAACCATGACCACTTGTGACTTGATTCGCTTATTGTTGCATTTAATTTTAGTTTTGGGTTTTGCCATTGTTTCGGCTTCATTTTGTATGGTTTTAATTTTTTTTAGCCATTGTTTGGGCAATTTACAGTAGTTCGATGATAGGATAAATGTATTTAATCATAAAATAATTGTAACCGATGTTTGGATTCGAATGGCGCAAAAGTTAAAGGCATAAAGTCAAATTCGGAGCTGCTGGAGTAACCTACACTAAAAGTGGGTTTCCTGGAGTTCTATAAGGAGTTAGAAGCTGAAATTTTTGGAGGAGAAGCACCACTCATGGGGTTACAATTCATTCAACTGGAGCTCAGATTGGGAAAGAATCCTTCTAGGAGTTTCTGGCCCGTCAAGTCAGCTAAAATTTTATGATAGTTTTGGGCTTCAAGTTCATTTGGGGTTTCACTTGCTCATGATGATTCTTGGAGCAAGTGGGAGCCCTCCTTGTGGTTGTGAGGTTAACCCTTAGTTGACTTCTTGGTTCTCGTGATGGCTCACGAGACCAAGCATAGGTTTTTCATCGGTTGAGGCTTTGCATACTTGTGGTTGTGTTTGTTTGTTTGCTTTTATATATGTTTGGAATGTATATAAACTTGCAAAGGTTTTTATAAAACTAAAAATAAAACACAAACCAAATTTAGAAACTAAATCTTTGATTTAGTATAAAGTTTAAATATGATTTGAAACTAAACACTTGTTTTTATATAAATAACACTAAATAAATGTTGTGATTGTTATTTAATTTATGTATTGTTCAAACTAATATTTATTCCACCTAGGTTATATATTAGTCATGAAAATGAACAACTTGACACACATAAATGATATAAAACAAGTATTAGACTTAAGTTAAAAATATTTTTTTTAACTTGTGCTACTAATTAGAAGACAAATGCAAATTCTATCTCGCTATAATGGTACGAGAAAATAATTAAACACACAAATGTACAGGGGTCAATACACCGTATCCCAAACCCTAGGATACGCCGTATTTTTCCTGTGGAAATAATTAAATACTGGAAATTATATATTTAAGTTTTAAAACTGATAATGTCTAGACGTACATACGTCGTATCCTATAGGGTTTGATACACCGTATGTAAAGTTTAGGAAGACAGACTCGTGCAGCAAACAATTAAAATGCGAAAAACAATTAAAATGATCGGGTTGTCTCCCGAGAAGCACTTTTGTTTCAGCTGGTCTTTAAGTTTGACCTTTCTCTTTTCAACACTCTATATCGTCCTCCATAATTCGCTCATAATCATTCCCGAGAGCGAATTCCTTTATAATCCTCTGGCATGATGCGTACTTCTTACAAAATATCATGCCTAGCACAACGTATTTCGTCATATCTTCATCGTCAACAATGGTAAAACCTGAAATGATAGAAAAATTTCTGACGAAAACAGGTATATCGATCAAAGTTCCGGCATGACTCTCCTTTCCATCCTTGTCCTTAATTATGGAATAATAAAAGTTTGTAGACATTAAGTTAATGGGCAAGGAAGGGAGGAGGTCAACGTTAACATACTTATACCCGATTGCACAAGAAAATTTCATTTTACAAGAGTTTGCTCAACAAAAGTTGACTCAAAAACATCTTGATTCGTTTTAGGTTGTAGAGGTGTCTCCAAATCATTTAATTCTATGTAATTACCATAAGTTAGGTCGAATGGTTCATCACCTTCTCCTATAAGCTCCGTTTTTGAATCAATACATTTTATTACAAAGACCCTTTTTATAATGCTAGTGGCAGGCTTAATACTTCTGAAAACACGTTTTTCTTCCCCGACCCTTAAAGTGATCTTCCTTTTAAAGACGTCAATCTTGGAATAGGCAGTTGACAAGAATGGTCGTTCTAGGATTAAAGGGACATCTTCATCCTCGGGTATATCCAAGATGATAAAGTCTATAGGGAAAATAAATTTGCCTATCCTTATTAGCACATTTTTGGCAATACCCCTTGCTTGTTTAATGGTTCAATCAGCTAGTTTGATGGTCAACCTAGTGTGAAATAAAATTCCTAGACCAAGGTTGATGTAGGTAGAAAATGGCATAACGCTCACACTTGCTCCAAGGTCAACAAGAGCTTTATCAAAATAGTTATTATAAATAAAACAAGGTAAAGTAAAGCTCCATGTGTCTTTTTATTTCTCAGGCAAGGTGTGATCATAAGCATCCAGAATCTTCACATCTTGTGCCTCTTTCCAATTATCACAGCTGAAGTTTTGTAGTCGTTTTGGGAAAGGAACTGTTTCATAAAATAAGCTCATGTGTTGTGTACTCGATATGGCGTATGGATTATGCTCGATATGGCATATCTCAGAAAAATTAGCTCTAGCAGTTGAGATCGATTTAACTTGGTCTTGAGGGTTTATCTCTATAGTGTTGGGCAGGCTTCCGGACCCTATTTCTTGCAAGACTTTGCTCATCTGTCCGATTTGTATTTTGAAGGTCTTAATCGAAGCTCCTTGGTTTCTTATTGCTCATCAGTGGAAGCTCAGATCTCCTTGATTATGTTTGAGTTTTCTTCATGCCTTTTAGCTGATTCTGCCATAAATTTGGTCAGTGTTTCTTCCAGGCTTGGTCTCCGATCAGGACACGAAGAGTTTCCATTGTTTCGTTGGTAGAATCCTGGCACCGCTGCTCTATATTGTCCGCCAGGTTGATAGGGTGCACCGAACTATGTATAGTAAGCTTCTTCTAAATTTTTTCCTTCTTCCTTTTGTGAACAATCTTTTGTATAGTGTGGTCCCTTGCATAGTTTACATCCGATTTGAGCAGCGTACACCTTCTCATTCACTTTCTTTATTTTTCGTCCGAGATTGTTGTGTTAGGCTTGGATAGCAGCAAGCCCGCCAGAAGTTTCAGTACTTCTGGTCCTTGAAGATGTTCCATTGTGCCATTTCTAAGAGTATTCAACCATTTCCTGAATTGCTACTTTAGCATCAGCAACAGTTTTAGAAGGTATGGTACCTTTTGAGTCCAGGATTTGTCGAGTTGGAACATCGAGCCCGTTGTAAAACAAGATGACTTCATGCATATCGGTTAAATAATGTTGAGGACACTTCATCAGCAATTCCTTAAATCTTTCCCATGCACGGAAAAGGCTTTCATCGGGTTCCTGCTAGAAGTTGTTAATTTCCTTCATTTTCTTTGCGGTACGGGTAGGTGGACAGTATTTGTTCAGAAACTTAGTTTTGAGAATTCCTAGGTTGTAATTGATCTCGATGGCTGGTTTTTTAGCCATCTACTCGCAGCTCCAGTGAGGGATACGGGAAAGGCTCTAAGCATGATTTGATCTGGAGTTACTTTTGGGATGTGAAATAAGTCAACAATCTTTAGAACCTTTTCGATGTGCTCGTTTGTATCTTCGTGTTCCGAGCCACTGAAAGTATTGTCACAAAGTTCTTTGAGAAATTTTCCTTTTAATTTCAAAGGGGGTGTCTTGGTAGATCGTAGGCCTAGTAACGCTCGACCCGTAATTCTCTCGGGTTTTGCTCATATATTGTTCCATTGTTTCCGTCATTGTTTCTCTTTCTTCTTCCTTTGATTGCTCCTCGATATCAAAATTTCGATCGAACTCTGGTGAATTCGATTCTACGAGGCTTGGTGTATCAAAAAGCCTCCTCTTTGAGCGAATTTTTTTGGGGTTTTCGAAAGGTGAGAGTAGTTCCTTGGTAGAACTTCTTGTCATGCACTACCTGAAACAAATGACGATAAATCAGTAGGATATGTCCTGATGAGAGAAATCAACTATGGAATCAAAATGGCTGCTCTTTATGGCTTGAGGAATTCGACTTCAGATGTATAATATATAGAGAATATGATATTGCACACCGAAAACTTGTTTTTGAGTCTTCTATTTATAGTTGCTAAAAAATACTCGATACGTCGTATCCAGATAGGTCGATACGGCGTATTGGGCTCGATTCCTTGGAGTGCACGCTACGTTCATAATAAATCTTTGATATCATTCCCAATTTACTTGATTTACTGTATCTTCGAATAGTTATCTTCATGGATACGGCGTATGTAGACAGAGTGAATACGCCGTATTGGGAATTGGTAAAACGCGTTTTCTTGTGAAGTCTTGGCGCAGATACGCCGTATCTCTTGAGTTGGATACGGCGTATTGGTGAAAATTCAACAATCTTCAAATGTCTTCGTTTTAGCTCCAAATTATGCGCCTTTTAGCTTGTCTTCACAAAACACTCCTGAATTACTGCATTTATCAACTTTAAAGCAATTAAGTACCAAATAATGCAATAATTATATAAAAGTTGGCAAAATTGATGGGATAAACGGTATGATAAAGTGATGTTATTTGATGTCATCAATCTTTTCGCTGGGTACTCATGATATGTTTAATTGTTAATTAGATCTAAAATCCTAACAGTGGCATCACAAGCCAACGTGTAGAATTTGTAATTACAAGGAAATAAAATTAGACAAAATTAAGTTTCTTGATTAATTTTTAAGCCCTTTAGGTGTTTTATGCATCAGATTCAATCTTTGTGCATCAAAATTCAATCTTTATTGGTTATAAAATTAATTAGATGAATTCTAGGTTGTATGCAATTTTATAGATAAAACTTGATACTTTTAAATTGTAAATTGATCGGTTTTATGTTTAAATTAATTGTTAATTTAGAATCCATGACAAATATATGCAATTTATCATGGAGGGATATGTGATATTAATCTTGTTAATTGTTAAAGAATTTTTTATGAAAATATGATGATCAAGAATTAAAAACATAGACATTAAATTTATGTAGTTTCGATCCACGACTTTAAAAGCTAGGGAAGACCTTGGCAATGTCTTAATGAGGCCTAAAAGTTATTTGAAATGCGCTATGTGATGTATATTTATATAAAGCTTACGCAATCGATTATGTCGATGGACGTGGCGAGTGTTGATAGGATGAAAGAGCCTTATATGGATATATACATGTTTAATTATTAGATAATTAGGATTATATCTTGATATTTGCATGACTTAATTGTTAAGGGTTGTTATTTGAATAATTGTTATGTGAATTAGTTTTATGTTTTATATTATTTTTTATTTTAAGTATTAGAGTTGCGAGAAAATAAAAGGGTTTTTTTAAATAAATATAAACATGACTAATTATTATGAAATCAGATTTATTATGGACTATTTATAGTTCATAATGTGTTTCCCAAATTAAAATTTTATTTTGATTGGTTAAAACTGGACGCTATGGACTCATAGGAAGTACAGCTCATCCACTAGAACAAACTATAAGAGAAGTTTAAGGAGTATTTTCCTAAAGATTTCAGGTTTTTAATAAGCTTCACGCTGACCTGTTTCTTCGCTTCTTTGTGTGTTTGATTGGAGTTTCCGTAAACCATGGCATGTCACTACAGTGTCATTATTTGACCATTCTTTAAACTTTATATTTGGAAACATAAGGTAACACTATTTATACATTAGATGTATAGAAAATATGCGATACCATAATAAATAACTTAATTGAGTAAAGTTTTTATTAAAATCTATGATACGAAGATGTATGCATGCTTCTTCGTACATATTTGTCACGACAAATAGAATACCCTTTTTAAAATAAGTTATTGGCATCCAATTAAAAAAAAACACTTGTAGATGCTTTTTACTATGCCTTAGACGTATGTGGATCGTAATCCCAAGGTGATTGTACACTTTTTCGTTAGGCGTTAGTGTTACAAAATCATGGTTTTTGATTGGACGACTTAATCGGTTTATTGGTGAGACCTTAAATCGAGGCATATATGGGATAAAACATGCTTACTAGAATATTATTGTAATAAAGTAAGTCCCATATGGTTTAGGAATTACACCGACGGCAATTACTGATCGTCAATTACCTTTTGAATACACCATCACTAGCAGATCGACTGATGTGGTGGTGGTATGTCAAGTAGGGTCCTAGCCTTTAGAAAATTAATTAATTATTTGATTAAACATGGATAGTTAATTTTCTTCAAGGAGTATTATCGAAAATACTAATTCTTGAACTTTAACTATGTTTGTAGATGGCACAACCTGTTCAAAACATAAACCATTCGGCTTTCAGGTTGATGTTTGAAAGAGAAAAAAATTCTGGAAATAATTTCAATGACTGGTTTCGTCAACTTAAGTTAGTCTTGAGAGTTGAAAAGAAAATGTTTGTCATTTCTCAGCCTTTACCCGCGGCTCCTGCTGCTGATTCTAATGCACAAGTGTTGTCACAATAGAATGCAGTTTATGATGCATATAATGAGGTTGCTTGTCTTATACTCGGTAGTATGACTCCTAAGCTTCATAGACAATTTTAAAACTCCTCACCATATGAAATGATAAAAGAGCTTAAAGCTATGTTTGAAAAACAAACTAGAGTGGAGAGGTTTGACCTAATCCAAACTTTCCATGCTTGCAAACAAGAGGAGGGTAAACCAGTTGCTGCATATGTTATCCAGATGAAAGGATATGTAGATCAACTAGAACGTCTTAGATATATGCTACCACAAGATCTTATAGTGGGTCTTATCTTAAATGGGCTTACTAAAGATTTTGCGGGATTTGGGAGAAATTACAATATGCATAACATGGGGAAGACAATTGGTGAACTACATGCTATGCTCATTGAGTATGAAAAGGGTTTACCTAAAAAGGCTGAAACACCACAAGTAATGATGATTAAAGGTGGTAAAATCCAGAAGGCCAATGGCCTTGTATGCATGCTATGACTTAGTTTTGCCTAATGGCCTTGTGATTTGTTTAGACAGTTGTCATTATGCACCTTCTATAACTAGAGGTGTTGTTTCAGTTCACCGTTTGGTAGAAAATGGATTTGTCTAGTGTTTTACGAATTTTGGAATTTCAGTTTCTAAGAGCAATGTTCATTATTTTAATGCTATTCCCAGTAATGGTACTTATGAAATTGATATGCATGATCTTGTACCAAATGTTAATTCTATTTATAATGTTAGCACTAAAAGAGCCAAACATAATTTGGACTCAACTTATCTATGGCACTACCGTCTTGCTCATATAAGTAAGAAACGTATTGAAAATCTGCAACAAGAAGGGCTTTTAAAATCAGCAGATGATGAGTCATTTGATTAATGCGTATCTTGTTTATCGGGCAAGATGACTAGGAAATCATTTCCACATCGTCCCGAAAGGGCGACTGATCTTCTTGGAATAATACATACTGATGTGTGTGGTCCACTTAGACATGTGTCAAGACAAGGTGCTAGCTACTTCATTACATTTACGGATGATTATAGTCGTTATGGTTATGTTTATCTTCTTAAACATAAACATGAGGTCTTTGAAACATTCAAGGTGTTTAAGAATGAAGTGGAAAATCAACTCGGGAAGACAATTAAGGCTCTTCGATCAGATCGAGGTGGCGAATACATAAGCCAAGAGTTTAAAGATTATCTTAAAGCTTGTGGAATTGTCCAACATCTTACTCCTCCATACACACCACAACACAATGGCATGTCTGAAAAGAGAAATAATACTTTGTTAAACATGGTTTGATCTATGATGAATCTTACAACTCTGCCATTATCCTTTTGGGATTATGCTCTAGAGTCTGCAACACGCATTCTCAATATGGTTCCAACCAAGAAGGCTGATAAGACTCCATATGAATTATGGTATGGAAAAGTTCCTAATCTGTCTTACTTAAAGGTCTGGGGTTGTGAGGCGCTTGTAAAGCGGGATACGCCTGATAAACTTCAACAAAGATCTGCTAAGTGTATCTTCATAGGATACCCAAAGGAAACAATGGGTTACTATTTTACTTCCCACCTAAAAACAAAATAGTTGTTGCGAGGTATGCCGAGTTCTTTGAGAAAAATCTCATAAATCAAGAAGTTAGTGGGAGGGCCATGGATCTTGAAGAAATTCAAGATGAAGATACATCACCTTCTGAAATCACTAGCGAAATTCCTATGGAGGTTGAAGGTTTTGAACCACCTCAAGAGGAAGTGATTCCGATTCGTAGGTCCGAAAGGACACATCAAGCTCCAAATCGTTTATGTCTAAATGTAGAAGTGGAGGAGCATAGTATAGGGGAACTTAATGAACCTACTAGCTAAAAAGCTGCGATGTTAGATTCTGAATCTAATAAGTGGATCGATGCTATGAATGCGGAAATACAATCCATGATGGACAATATGGTATGGGTCCTGGTCAATCTTCCTCCTGGTTATAAGGCTGTTGGGAGTAAGTAGATTTTTAAGAAAAAGACTGACATGGATGGTATTGTACACACCTATAAAGCTCGTCTTGTAGCAAAGGGTTATACTCAACTCTACGGGGTTGATTATGAAGAAACGTTCTCACCCGTCGCTGACATTAGAGCTATTAGGATTCTTATATCTATAGCCGCGTACTATGATTATGAGATATGGAAAATGGATGTCAAACTACCTTCTTAAATGGTTATCTTGATAAAGACATTTATATGGTACAACCTGAAGGTTTTGTTGATCCTAATCATCCCAGAAAAGTATGCAAGCTTCAAAGATCCATTTATGTCTTAAGCAAGCATCAAGAAGCTGAAATAAAAGATTTGATGAGGAAATCAAAAGGTTTGGTTTTGATCAAAATCTTGATAATCCATGTGTATATCAAAAGGCTAGTGGGAGTAATGTTACATTCCTCATCTTGTATGTTGATGACATAATCATCATGGGAAATCACATACCAAGTTTACAAAGTGTAAAAGATTATCTTAGAAAGTGTTTTGCTATGAAAGATTTAGGGGAAGCAGCATTTATTCTTGGAATCAAAATCTACAGAGATAGGTCAAAGCGATTGATTGGACTTGGTCAAACTGCTTACATGGATAAGATCTTAAAGAGATATAAAATGGATAATTCCAAACGTGGTCATATCCTCATGCAAGAAACACTTGACTTGAACAAAACACAAGGTGCTTCAACACCTAAAGAGGTACCTTATGCTTTGGCTGTAGGGTCTATTATGTATGTTGTCAGATGCACTAGACCTCTGCGTTCGCGCAAAATATAACAAGCCGGTTTCAATAGGATCCTGGTGAACTTCATTGGACTACTGTGAAAAATATTCTTAAGTATTTAAGAAATACTAAAGATATGTTCTTGGTTTATGGTGGAAATCCGGAATCTGAACTTCGAGTTAATTGCTATTGCGATGCTGGATTTGAGACCGATAGAGATGATACAAAATCTCAGACAGGATATGTCTTCATTTTGAATGGAGGCGCAGTGGACTGGAAAAGCTCCAAGCAAAGTACTACTGCAATGTCTGCTATAGAAGCTGAATACATAGCTGCTTCGAAAGCTGCGATGGAAGCTGTTTAGATTAGGAAGTTTATTTCAGGGCTTGGTATAGTACCGATAATAAACGAACCTATTAGAATGTTTTTTCGATAATTCAGCCGCATTTCATTTTGCTAACAAACCGAGAGTTTAGATAGGCGACAGACACCACAATAGAAGATATCATTATGTTCGCGAGAGTATTGCACTAGGTGAAATAAGATTCCTTAAAGTTCACACAGATGACAATCTGGCTGATCCTTTTACGAAGGCTTTATCTAAAGGAAAGCTTACTCAACATGCTAGGAGCATGGGACTTCGTTTAACTAGTAGTTTCATGTAGATCTGTGTTTTTAGTATTTGGATAAGGGATGTTTGAACAATTTATTTTATGATAATGATACTTGGTATTTTTGTTATTTTTATCTTAAATTGTGTCCTATATTTGCATGTTTAAATCCGTGAATAATAGTAGTTATTATTCTAAATTAATCCGTTGTCGATTAACAATTTCGGAATATTGTTAAATTAAGACAATTCTGAGTGATTGGTGATATTATAGATATTAAGGATGTGTCCACCAAACTCACATGATATTCATAAGATGAATATTGAATTTTCCGCACAACAAGGATATTAGTTTATGGATCGCCGTCATCAAGTAAACCTTGTAAGTGATTTTTATTTACAAAATCCTTAGACTTGAGATGCAAGTAGGTCTTGCATATGTGGATAATCCTTCTTGATCTAGTCTAAGTTATCCTGAAAATGGATAACTAATAAGGGCTATTTCAGAAGTGATTTTGAAACATGATGACTTGGCACTTGTAGTCAATATAGAATTTGTTCCTTCAATAGTTAAAGAACGATGCCACTGGGTATAACAACCCGAAATTTTCATCAATATAATATCCATCTACTAAATTAGATGTCACCTTTTTACAAGGAAATTTTTGCTTTATCTCATTATGCAACGTAACTTGCATCTCTAAAGTAAACGAGCTCATACAACCTCAATCAATGCCATCTATATCTATGTTTACATCAAGTAAACCTCCTAATATATCAATTCTATATCTTAATATCATTTTACCAAGTACATTATCTATTTAACGTATCATTTGCAACGTTATTTCAAAACAAGCATTAAACGTTAACGTTTACATCAAAACCCTAATTATATGTAATGTATACATATAAAATGAATGTACAAGCCTTTAAAACATGTGTACAAGTATTAATACACAACATTTGAATATCTTTTCCCTCCTAAATCAAGTTACAACTTTCTAAAGCACAATATACAAGCTAATTATACCTAAAAACCTAATTAGGTCAGCTCCTAAACCATGTTTAAACTTTCCACCTCTTTAACACAAGGTACAAACACTTAATGCATGACTCCTAAACCCTAAACCTTAATCCTAACTCTAATCCTAAACCTAAAGTATCTTAAACCCTAAACCTAACTTGAATTAAAACCCTAAATCCTAACCCGAAAGCAAAACAAACCCGACACCCCTTTTCTTCCATTTTGAACCAAACTAGCTAGCACTACAGCTTGTCACGTCCTTGATAGCTTGCTTAGAACCTCAAAAAACTAACCAAGCACCTTACAAGCACCTCTATCACCTCCTTGTCACCCCTTTCTAGCCAAACCTTCATAAACCCTCATACACGCTTCCACCTTACAAATATACATTTCTAGATCACAACACTCATCCTATAGACTTCATTAGTCATCTATCTATAGCTCTTGACATCTTTCATAGCTAAAACTTAGGTACCAAGTGTGTTTCAACCCTATAAATAGATGAACTAACCACCCTTTCAAATCACACCTCAAATTTCATCATATAAAAAAATGGAGTCTTGAATCTGACCAAGAAGGATCAAGTGAAGCCCCTAAGCTCAAAATAGAAGCCAAGAATCAAGCAAAAAGAATCCCTTGAAGTTGTTACTAGGGAATTTCATGTGAGGGGTTTTCATTTGAGTATACGTTTTGACGAGTTTGCTGGATTTACGATTTAAAGTGCCCTAGCTCCTCAAACGATACTGCATGACCTCTGAATTATGATAGCCCGAACAGTGATACAATATTTCCATAAATTAATAAATCAAATATGTATGTTAAACTCCGTAAAAGTTTTGAAATATAAACAATCACACTAAGACTTGACATATTACCCCAGGTTGTGTGACAAAGCCGTTACTTTCACTTGATATACTTTTGCCATCAATCAGATTTCCCCTGTTAAGGTGAGTTCATATCCTCGCATTTTAACTATTTTGAATCTTTTATAAACCCGCGAGGGGGATACATGCTGTGAGTTCATAGCCTCGCATTTGAACTCTTTTGAATGTTTTATAAACCCGCGAGGGGGATACATGTTGTGAGTTCATAGCCCCGTTTTCGTTTTACTATTTTGGGGGAGAATACATGCTTTTTTATTTTAATGATCTCTAAATTAATATTAATACTTTTTATGACTATGTGAGTTCATAGCCTCACTTTTAAATCTCTTTAATATTTCATAAACCCGTGAGGGGGATACATGCTATAAACCATGAATACAAGTGTTTTCTAAATATATGCTATCCTGATATATTATTGCATCTGTTGTCTAAGTCTTTTTATGCCAAAAGACCCCACTATCATGGACCATTAATCACTTGCGAGTGAACGCGAATATTGTGGATAGGCCAATTGGGATTGACGAATCCCGTTTGTGTTAGCCGGATAGGTAACCAAACGCACTATATTTGAATCTCATAGGTATATGGCAATTACCTACACCAGGGGCCATTATCATTATATATATCATTATTGATATATACACAAGTCAGTTTGTGTGCCATGAGCTTAGACGCAATAATACACTATTAATACTGTTTTCTATAATAATTGTACTCATTCCAATTATCACTATTTTTGGGTGTATAACAACATAACCCAGTATCTATGATGACTTGTATTCACACTATTTATCATAAACCTATGAATTTTACTCAACCTTTGTGTTGACCTTTTTATCATGTTTATCTCAGGTAATTGAGCAAACTATGGCACGGAGTGGCATGGACTGAAGATGGCTAAACTGTTATCATTCAACTTTATGTTTTCCTTTAGATTTTGGGACCTCTGTTTGTAAAAACTCTAATGAATAAATGACTGATAACAACTTTTTCCAAAACGTCTCTTTATGAGTCGTTTTCTATGATTATGACTGTTGTACTATGAAGTAATACCCCAGATTAGCTTTCGCTGCTATATTTATCAAAATGGAGGTGTTACAGATTCAGCGCAATGGTTATAGAGAAAAAGCTTAAAACCTTAATATAACTACTTTTCTTCTTCTAGCCAAGAAAGTCCTCCGTATCACTGCATTTCCCAAATAGTATGTAAAGATACATAATTACTATACAATTATATAAATAACTTATGTTATTTACACTGGGTTGTTACACAGTTATGTCTTCATCCAACCACCCTATTATCGTCCCGTCCGATTCTGATATTAAGGATGCTTTTTCCTCTACAAATGATCTAGACTATTTCCCAGCCACACCGAGAAACACTTCTCCTGACTCTTCAAATGATTTAACTAAGTATCTTTTAGCCACACTAGTCTTCTTACCTTTACATGATGATCCGTATATGGAAGTCATGCAAGCATATGATGCTACTGGTAATGAATTACCTATTCCTCCACTTTAAACTCCTATTGCTCCACCAACTATTGTGTCTCCATCTCTAGTGTTATCACTGTAGAAACTAGAAGGGGGGTTGAATAGTTTTACCGGTTAATTGGTGTTTTAAAAGTTTTCTTATAAAATGATTAGATTCGAGTTATATGTCAATCAACCAATAATATAAAGCACAACACTACTATCAAACTAAGTAAGTAAATAAGTGAAGAGATAAGGAAAGAAACGATCAAACCAAGACACCGAGATTTATAGTGGTTCGGCAACGAAGCACCTCTTCGTTCCTACTCCACTCCCCGAGTACTCCACTCGAGATTTCACTATGTCAACAAGCTCCCTTAAGGCGGAGAAAACCGTTTACACGTCGCTTACTTTCTTTTCCGACACTAAGCTAGACGTCGAGTCCTAATCTTAGGTAGAACCAATCTACAACTACACAAAGTCTTCACACACTTATAAGGTACACACCCTTGGATTGACACACAATCCAAATCACACCAATATATAATTTACACAATTGGATCTACACTTGATCCAATTAATACAACGACACAAAACAAATGTAATGAATGTTTGTGATCTTGAAGAAGAAAAGAGAGAGAGATCACTTGATAACAATTCGTATGAAGAAGAATACGAACGTTCTTCTCTTGCACTTGATTAGAGGATGAAGAAGAGAGGAAGAAAGAATTAATCACTTGAAACAAGATCAAGAAATGTTAGTGATCAAGTAATGTGATTTAGAAAGAAAAGAGGAAGAGAGAAAACTGGATCTAAAAATATTTTTGGCAAAAGGAGGTCTGGTTTGAAAAGGGGTGGCCCAGTATTTATAGAGGACAAAAACTGACCGTTGTTGCTGGCGGTCCTGGCGGTCCCTTATACATAAGGGGGCCGCCAGTAGACTCCGCGCCCTTTTTTGTCCTTTTGTGGTGAAGGTTGTATCTGGGCTGGAACCTTTTGTTTTGGGGGGAAAATTTGAAATTCAAATTTTTTGTTTTTAATAAAACATTTTCTTTAATTAATAAATGATTTGTTTTTATATTTTTATAAAAACATTTTTGTAGAAGTATAAGGTTTAAAGAAAAATTATTTTCTTGATCACTAATCATGTTTAATGATTTGTTTATCCATACCTTAAGTGATTAATCATAGAAGTAGAATTTAATGATTAGTAATTTATAAACGTTTAATTTTATCGTAAACGTTTTCACATTTTGTTATTATCAAAACATTGAGAGATCGAAAATTATAAATAACATTTTTGAGCATTATTTGTATTAACAATCTCCCCCTTTTTGATGATGACAAAATATAAACTCATTTAGTATAAAATGTGAAGGTTTATAAATTAGTAATGAGTTTAATTCTACTTCTCCCCCTTTTTGTCGAATCCAAAAAGGTTGATCGTCGAGTTGAATAGAGAGAAAGAAGTCGACGATTAAGAATCCCCCTTGATGTAAGCTCCCCCTTGTTCGGGGCACCAAGGGATCGATCTTACGATAATTTGTTTGCTACAAAACAAGGTTAAAGGAACAAGTGCAAGTAAACATAACATGACAAATATCTTAAGTATGCAATCCACACATTTTTAAACATAAATAAGGTGCATTGGAATAAAAGTAGGAAATCATATATAGTCACAAGGACAATATATGATTATACAAGCATACATAAGCATAAAAGTACATCACAACTTAACATATTAAATTATCTAATGAAGATACTCTAGTAGATGATTCTTGACTTCAAAGGAGATATTTCAAGGAGAGTTGGTAGTGATGGATGAAGGAAAGAGAGTTGATGGCCCAATTATGATAGATTTAACTTGGTTAATGTCATCTTTTAAGGTATTGAATGCATTTCAAGTACCTAGGCACACACAAACACAATGGCAATGTCGAGAAAAGAGAATAATGACTTTGTTAAACATGGGTTTGATCTATGATGAATCTTACAACTATGCCATTATCCTTTTGGGATTTATGCTCTATGAGTCAGCAACAATCGCATTCTCAATATGGGTTCCCATCCAAGAAGGCTGAATAACTCCTATGAATTATGGTATGGGAAAAGTTCCTAATCTGTCTTACTTAAAGGGTCCTGGGGTTAGTGAGGCGCATTGTAAAGACAAGGATACGCCAGATTTAACTTCAACAAAGATCTGCTAAGTGTAATCTTCATAGGATAACGCCAAAGGAAACAATGGGTTTACTATTTTTACTTCCCCACCGATAAAAAAGAATAGTGATACGAGTATGTCGAGTTTCTTTGAAAAAAATATCATAAATCAAGAAGTTAAGGGAGTGTCATGGAACTGGAAGAAAATCAAGATGAAAACATCACCTTCTGTAAATCAATAGCGAAATCACTATGGAGGTTAAAGGTTTTGAACCACCTCAAGAGGAAGTGATTCTGATTCGTAGGTCCGAAAGGACACATCAAGCTCCAAATCGTTTATGTCTAAATATAGAAGTAGAGGAGCATAGTATAGGGGAACTGAATGAACCTACTAGCTAAAAAGTTGCGATGTTAGATTCTAAATCTAATAAGTGGATCGATGCTATGAATGCGGAAATACAATCCATGATGGACAATATGGTATAGGTCCTGGTCGATATTCCTCTTGGTTATAAGGTTGTTAGGAGTAAGTAGATTTTTAAGAAAAAGACTGACATGGATGGTATTGTACACACCTATAAAGCTCGTCTTGTAGCAAAGGGTTATACTCAACTCTACGATTGAGTATGAGAAAACAGTGCTCACCCCGCACTGACATTAGAGCTATTAGGATTCTATAATCTATAGTGGCGTACTTGATTATGAATATGGAAAATGGATTGTCAACTACCTTCTTAAAATGGTTATCTTGATAAAGATATTTACATGGTACAACCTGAAGTTTTAATTGATCCAAATCATCCCAGAATAGTATGCAAGCTTCAAAGATCCATTTATGTCTAAGCAATGCATCAAGAACTGAAATAAAAGATTTGATGAGGAAATCAAAAAGGTTTAGGTTTTGATAAAAATCTGATAATCCATGTGTATATCAAAAGGCTAGTGGGAGTAATGTTACATTCCTCATCTTGTATGTTGATAACATAATCATCATGGGAAATCACATACCAAGTTTACAAAGTGTAAAAGATTATCTTAGAAAGTGTTTTGCGATGAAAGATTTAGGGGAAGCAGTATTTATTCTTGGAATCAAAATCTACAGAGATAGGTCAAAGCGATTGATTAAACTTGGTCAAACTGCTTACATAGATATGATCTTAAAGAGATATAAAATGGATAATTCCAAACATGGTCATATCCTCATGCAAGAAACACTTGACTTGAACAAAACACAAGGTACTTCAACACCTAAAGAGGTACCTTATGCTTTGGTTGTAGGGTCTATTATGTATGTTGTCAGATGCACTAGACCTCTGCGTTCGCGCAAAATATAACAAGCCGGTTTCAATAGGATCCTGGTGAACTTCATTGGACTACTATGAAAAATATTCTTAAGTATTTAAGAAATACTAAAGATATGTTCTTGGTTTATAGTGGAAATCCGGAATCTGAACTTCGAGTTGATTGCTATTGCGATACTGGATTTGAGACCGATAGAGATGATACAAAATCTCAGACATGATATGTCTTCATTTTAAATGGAGGCGCAGTGGACTGGAAAAGCTCTAAGCAAAGTACTACTACAATGTCTGCTATAGAAGCTGAATACATAGCTACTTCGAAAGCTGCAATGGAAAGTACGCAAATGTTTGGATTAGAAAGTTTATTTCAGGCTTGGTATAAGTCCAGACAATAAATTAACCTATTAGAATGTTTTTTCCGATAAATCTCAGACCTCACTTCATTTTGCTAATAGAACCGTGAGTTCAGATAGGCTCCAGACACTACCAGGAGGATATAATCATTATGTTCGCGAGATATTACACTAGGAGAAATAAGATTCCTTAAAGTTCACAAACGACAGATAGTTTCATGTAGATCTGTGTTTTTAGTATTTGGATAAGGGATGTTTGAACAATTTATTTTATGATAATGATACTTTGTATTTTTGTTATTTTTATCTTAAATTGTGTCCTATATTTGCATGTTTAAATTCGTGAATAATAGTAGTTATTATTCTAAATTGGTGATATTATAGATATTAAGGATGTGTCCACCAAACTCACATTATATTCATAAGATGAATATTGAATTTTTCGCACAACAAGGATATTAGTTTATGGATCACCGTCATCAAGTAAACCTTGTAAGTGATTTTTATTTACAAAATCCTTAGACTTGAGATGCAAGTAGGTCTTGCATATGTGGATAATCCTTCTTGATCTAGTCTAAGTTATCCTAAAAATGGATAACTAATAAGGGCTATTTCAAAAGTGATTTTGAAACATGATGACTTGGCACTTGTAGTCAATATAGAATTTATTCCTTCAATAGTTAAAGAACGATGCCACTGGGTATAACAACCTGAAATTTTCATCAATATAATATCCATCTACTAAATTAGATGTCACCTTTTTACAAGGAAATTTTTACTTTATCTCATTATGCAACGTAACTTGCATCTCTAAAGTAAACGAGCTCATACAACCTCAATCAATGCCATCTATATCTATGTTTACATCAAGTAAACCTCCTAATATATCAATTCTATATCTTAATATCATTTTACTAAGTACATTATCTATTTAACGTATCATTTGCAACGTTATTTCACAATAAGCATTAAACGTTAACGTTTACATCAAAACCCTAATTATATGTAATGTATACATATAAAATGAATGTACAAGCCTTTAAAACATGTGTACAAGTATTAATACACAACATTTGAATATCTTTTCCCTCCTAAATCAAGTTACAACTTTCTAAAGCACAATATACAAGCTAATTATACCTAAAAACCTAATTAGGTCAGCTCCTAAACCATGTTTAAACTTTCCACCTCTTTAACACAAGGTACAAACACTTAATGCATGACTCCTAAACCCTAATCTATCCCTAACCTTAACCCTAATCCATGTTTTAAAACCCTAAACCCTAAACAAAACCCTCAAACCCTAATTTTACTTTAAACCTAAAACTAAACCCTAAATCTTAAAACTAAGCCCTAAACCTTAATCCTAACACTAATCTTAAACCCTAAACTATCTTAAACCCTAGCTTAACTTGAATTAAAACCCTAAATCCTAACCCAAAAGCAAAACAAACCCGACGCCCCTTTTCTTCCATTTTGAACCAAACTAGCTAGCACCACAGCTTGTCACGTCCTTGATAGCTTGCTTAGAACCTCAAGAAACTAACCAAGCACCTTACAAGCACCTCCATCACCTCCTTGTCACCCCTTTCTAGCCGAACCTTCATAAACCCTCATACACGCTTCCACCTTGCAAATATACATTTCTAGCTCACAACACTCATCCTATAGACTTCATTAGTCATCTATCTATAGCTCTTGACATCTTTCATAGCTAAAACTTGGGCACCAAGTGTGTTTCAACCCTATAAATAGCCGAACTAACCACCCTTTCAAATCACACCTCAAATTTCATCATATAAAAAAATGGAGTCTTAAATCTGACCAAGAAGGATCAAGTGAAGTCCCTAAGCTCAAAATAGAAGCCAAGAATCAAGCAAAAAGAATCCCTTGAAGTCGTTACTAGGCGTACGAACCCGAAAACCCCATTTCGACCCATTTTAGCTCAAGTAAGCTTATAATCTTGTTCAATAAGCTGATAATCTATATTAGAATGTTCATAATACTCTTAATATCATATATAAACTCTTGTTTGAAGCCTTGGATCCTCAAACCATGTGTTTTTAGTAAAACCCCTAAAAATGACCCGTTTTGATTTTCTAGCTAACGAATCCTTTTTCTAAACTTTTGTTACGTTAGAACATCTTATTTTAGCTTATTATAATAAGCTATAACCTGAAAATATTATTTGGAATATTAAAATAACCTTCCATGGTTTTTTGGACTTGTTTTGCAAAAGTTTTCATGCATAGGGGTATATATCATAACTTTATGAAATTTATAACTAAAGGGGCTGAAAATGTTATTATTCCAAAGTTATAACTATGAGGGGTTGTTTTTCCAAGTTTCAAAGTTAAAGGTTTAATATATATATACTTAAAGGACTAAACTTGTAAAAGTTTATAAACCAAGGGTATATACTGTCATTTTGTATTCTTAAAAATATAAAATATAATATTTTTATACAAATTATAAAAATATATATAAATATTATAAGACTCGATTTTATTAAAACCTGACACATTTTTCGTCATTAATCAACGATCGACGCATTATAAATCAATTACGTTATATATTTAACGTAATTTATCATCGACTAACTTTTGAAGAAACTTATAATCTTATTGTATCACGCTACTAGGGAATTTCATGTGAGGGGTTTTCATTTGAGTATACGTTTTGACGAGTTTGCTGGATTTACGATTTAAAGTGCCCTAGCTCCTCAAACGATACTGCATGACCTCTGAATTATGATAGCCCGAACAGTGATACAATATTTCCATAAATTAATAAATCAAATATGTATGTTAAACTCCGTAAAAGTTTTGAAATATAAACAATCACACTAAGACTTGACATATTACCCTAGGTTGTGTGACAAAGTCGTTACTTTCACTTGATATACTTTTGCCATCAATTAGATTTTCCCTGTTAAGGTGAGTTTATTTCCTCACATTTTAACTATTTTGAATCTTTTATAAACCCGCGAGGGGGATACATGCTATAAACCATGAATACAAGTATTTTTTAAATATATGCTATCCTGATATATTATTGCATCTGTTGTCTAAGTCTTTTTATGCCAAAAGACCCCACTATCATGGACCATTAATCACTTGCGAGTGAACGCGAATATTGTGGATAGGCCAATTGGGATTGACGAATCTCGTTTGTGTTAGCCGGATAGGTAACCAAACGCACTATATTTGAATCTTATAGGTATATGGAAATTACCTACACCAGGGGCCATTATCATTATATATATCATTATTGATATAAACACAAGTCAGTTTGTGTGCCATGAGCTTAGACGCAATAATACACTATTAATATTGTTTTCTATAATAATTGTACTCATTCCAATTATCACTATTTTTTGGTGTATAACAACGTAACCCAGTATCTATGATGACTTGTATTCACACTATTTATCATAAACCTATGAATTTTACTCAACCTTTGTGTTGACCTTTTTATCATGTTTATCTCAGGTAATTGAGCAAACTATGGCACGGAGTGGCATGGACTGAAGATGGCTAAACTGTTATCATTCAACTTTATGTTTTCCTTTAGATTTTGGGACCTCTGTTTGTAAAAACTCTAATGAATAAATGACTGATAACAACTTTTTCCAAAACGTCTCTTTATGAGTCGTTTTCTATGATTATGACTGTTGTACTATGAAGTAATACCCCAGATTAGCTTTCGCTGCTATATTTATCAAAATGGGGGTGTTACAGATTCAGCGCAATGGTTATAGAGAAAAAGGTTAAAACCTTACTATAACTACTTTTCTTCTTCTAGCCAAGAAAGTCCTCCGTATCACTGCATTTCCCGAATAGTATGTAAAGATACATAATTACTATACTATTATATAAATAACTTATGTTATTTACACTGGGTTGTTACACAGTTATGTCTTCATCCAACCACCCTATTATCGTCCCGTCCGATTCCGATATTGAGGATGCTTTTTCCTCTACAAATGATCCAGACTATTTCCCAGCCACACCGAGAAACACTTCTCCTGACTCTTCAAATGATTTAACTAAGTATCTTTTGGCCACACTAGTCTTCTCACCTTTACATGATGATCCGTATATGGAAGTCATGCAAGCATATGATGCTACTGATAATGAATTACCTATTCCTCCACTTTAAGCTCCTATTGCTCCACCAACTGTTGTGTCTCCATCTCTAGTGTTATCACTGTAGAAACTAGAAGGGGGGTTGAATAGTTTTACCGGTTAATTGGCATTTTAAAAGTTTTCTTATAAAATGATTAGATTCGAGTTATATGTCAATCAACCAACAATATAAAGCACAACATAACTATCAAACTAAGTAAGTAAATAAGTGAAGAGATAAGGAAAGAAATGATCAAACCAAGACACTGAGATTTATAGTGGTTTGTCAACGAAGCACCTCTTCGTTCCTACTCTACTCCCCGAGTACTCCACTTGAGATTTCACTATGTTAACAAGCTCCCTTAAGGCGGAGAAAACCGTTTACACGTCGCTTACTTTCTTTTCCGACACTAAGCTAGATGTCGAGTCCTAATCTTAGGTAGAACCAATCTACAACTACACAAAGTCTTCACACACTTACAAGGTACACACCCCTGGATTGATACATAATCCAAATCATACCAATATACAATTTACACAATTAGATCTACACTTGATCCAATTAATATAACAACATAAATTAAATGAAATAAAGATATGTGATCTTAAAGGAGAAGAGGAGAGATCACTTGATAACAATTTGTATGAAGAAGAATACGAACGTTCTTCTCTTGCACTTGATTAGAGGTTGAAGAAGAGAGGAAGAAAGAATTAATCACTTGAAACAAGATCAATAAATGTTAGTGATCAAGTAATGTGATTTAGAAAGAAAAGAGGAAGAGAGAAAACTGGATATGAAAATATTTTTGGCAAAAGAAGGTCTGGTTTGAAAAGGGGTGGCCCAGTATTTATAGAGGATAAAAACTGACCGTTGTTGTTGGCGGTCCTGGCGGTCCCTTATACATAAGGGGGCTGCCGGCCTATAGGGGGGCTGCCAGTAGACTCCGCGCCCTTTTTTGTCCTTTTGTGGTGAAGGTTATATTTGGGCTGGAACCTTCTGTTTTGGGGGAAAATTTGAAATTCAAATTTTATGTTTTTAATAAAACATTTTCTTTAATTAATAAATGATTTGTTTTTATATTTTTATAAAAACATTTTTGTAGAAGTATAAGGTTTAAAGAAAAATTATTTTCTTGATCACTAATCATGTTTAATGATTTGTTTATCCATACCTTAAGTGATTAATCATAGAAGTAGAATTTAATGATTAGTAATTTATAAACGTTTAATTTTATCGTAAACGTTTTCACATTTTGTTATTATCAAAACATTGAGAGATCAAAAATTATAAATAACGTTTTTGAGCATTATTTGTATTAACAATCTCCCCCTTTTTGATGATGATAAAATTTAAACTCATTTAGTATAAAATGTGAAGGTTTATAAATTAGTAATGAGTTTAATTCTACTTCTCCCCTTTTTTGTCGAATCTAAAAAGGTTGATCGTCGAGTTGAATAGAGAGAAATAAGTCGACGATTAAGACTCCCCTTTGATGTAAGCTCCCCCTTGTTCAGGGCACCAAGGGATCGATTTTACGATAACTTGTTTGCTACAAAACAAGGTTAAAGGAACAAGTGCAAGTAAACATAACATGACAAATATCTTAAGTATGCAATCCACACATTTTTAAACATAAATAAGGTGCATTGGAATAAAAGTAGGAAATCATATATAGTCACAAGGACAATATATGATTATACAAGCATACATAAGCATAAAAGTACATCACAACTTAACATATTAAATTATCTAATGAAGATACTCTAGTAGATGATTCTTGACTTCAAAGGAGATATTTCAAGGAGAGTTGGTAGTGATGGATGAAGGAAAGAGAGTTGATGGCCCAATTATGATAGATTTAACTTGGTTAATGTCATCTTTTAAGGTATTGAATGCATTTCGAGTACCTAGGAAACAATGACAATAGTCCGAGTGAAAGTTGATTTGGTCAAGAAAAGGAGGGTGAGTGAGTGGTGAAGAAGGAGGTGAATGTTTAGTTAACTCGATTGCATGTTGGATATTGATATCAAGAAGATTTGAAAGGTGTAGAAGTTCATGCAAGCGGTTTTCACTAAGATTTGGGATAGAGGTTTGTGTGAGTGAAGCGAAAGGTGTAGGATTTGGTGAATTGGGAGTGAGTGGTATAGGAGTGATATCAAAGGTTGGAAAGATTGGTGAAGATGTGGGTGGAGAGTTGGTTGGAGATAGAGGAGGTGAGTAAGGTAAGAAATGAGTGTTTCTCCAAAAATCAATGATTGATTTTTGAGACTTTTCACCATAGTTTTTAGGAGAGGACATATTTGAGGTGATGTGAGTAGTGGTGGATGGGATGATGTAAATATATAGAAGAAAATATGGAAAGGCATGGTATGCTAGTGTTGAGGTGTAAGAGAGTGTTTTGATGAGAATGGAAATGACAGCCTTTTATGAGTGGATTGGTCAAAGGTTCAGAAAAAGAGAGAAGACAGTAAAGAGGGAGGCTGCTGTCGGCGGTCCCTTAAAGGGCTGGCGGTCCCTTATATATAAGGGGGCCGCCCAGTGTTTAAGGGGGCCGTTATCTGGAGGCTAGAAAAATTTTCCAGAAATTTCAAGAATGCTTAGATTAACATATTTCTAAAAATCCTATTATTAATCAAGCAAGAATCATTTGGAATCATCTATCAATAACCAAGTATCTTAAACTAAATCAAAAGAAGGAGCATGTAGATAGACACATGGCATAAGCATTAAATCATAACAATAGCAAGAGAGTACTAATAGGCATTTCAAGCAAGGATTTAGGATGATAAAATTGAACGATCATCCTATGCAAGCAATATTGCCAATCCAAGGAAATCTACCAAGTAACATAAGTTCAAATTGTATAATCATAGTAGTCTAATAAGTAATAATAAATATATAGTAATGTCTTAAAGAAATTTCCTCATGTCTCACTTCTTCACGCTCCTCCACAACCTTCGGAGACTCTTTTCGATTGACCTTACTCCACCACGTTGCTCATCTCGTAATTGGATTTGACGGTTCATGATTTTGGTTTGGCGTGTGTAGAGTGGTTCAAGGTGAGGTTCAATATTAGGTGGATTTTGAAAGACTTGAGGGATTTGATTGGTAAGGGAATTGACATAACGAATAGGGGAAGGAGTACTTGCACGCGAGGTCCCTTCATCATTTCCATCATCATCGTTGTGATGGGATGAGGATAGATGATTGAAGGTGGAAGGACGACCTCTTCTCGTGCCACGGTCCCTTCTAGGTTTTCGCTCTTGAGAAGAGGAAAGAGGTTCCATGACACGATCGTACAAGACATAGGAAGGATTTTGTAACTCAGGTTCTTAATTGAAGATATGGGTGAGAATTTTGGTCAAGAACATACCATACGGAAGAATGAGGTTTGAATGTTTAGATACCCATTCCATTCTCTTAGCCATAAAGTAGGCTAGATTGAAGTTCAGAGAATTGGCAATGCAGTAAATCATGAAGCATAGACAAGCCGGCACATGATCTCTATTTCCCCCCAGCCCAAAAACATTTTCTCGAAGAATGATTTCAATATCTTTGAAAGTTGGGTCAATTTCACGAGTAAGGATTTGATATTCCCGAACATCAATTTCCTTCTTGTGACGGACACGAGTGACAAGACCTTCACGGTCGACACGGACAAGAGTAATGATATCATCTAGAGATGGAAGAAATGTTTGGTATGGACCATCTCCGGGAAGACCATTTGCTAATTCATAGAGTTCCCATTTATCGGTGAATACACATGCACCTTCGCATGGTACCCCAAGAATTGCAGCGAACTCTTCAAGAGAAAAAGAGTAGTATTGATCTTGAAACATAAACTCAACAAAGATTTCCCCATCATCATTGTGGGAGAGATGAAATTGACTATAGAACTCAAGAATAAAACGAGGACACACTTGTTCATTGATGTCAATGAGACACTCAAAGTTGATTAGACCGAACAAAGACCGAACATAATTAAGATTTGTGAAATCATCATAGACCACCCGACCCTCATGAATATGTCATTTTTCAAGGTTTTTGAATATGTGTTTTAAGGGATGGTTATGGCTATATTCATGTGAAATTGTTGGAATGTATAATCGTGTTCTTTTATAGTCCTCGACATCCTTGCTAGGCATGTTTCCCTAATAAGAAAAGTTATAATTAAACTTGGTTTGATATATAAAAAATGTTAAGCACAAATGTGTTAATGTGTGTGCCTATGAGTTTACAATGTAGGGTAACGATTAAATCGACTTAATTATATTAACCTATGAGTTAATCCAAACGCCCCTTTAGTTTGATTTTGCTCAACCAAACAAGTCGAAAAATACATATGAGTTATGTATCTTGAATTTTGTTCATGAGATTATTATGCATGTGTTTAAAAATGTTTTTAGATTGTATTAACAATGCAAAACAACAATTTTATTGTGATCCTAACGTGAGTGATTTTGCAAAATGAAATTGGGGTTTTGGTTCAAAAATGATTTTTTCGACAAACCTTATCAATGTATGCAAATCCTATATCTACGGGAAGCATATTAGTTATACATTGTATCCTAGTGGTTTTAATTGAACGAATTTAAAAGAAAAATGAAAAAATACCCAATTTCAATTTTTGGTGTTCATCATGAACCCTAGACTCAAAATGAAAGAAATGGTTGAAATGACTTACAATTGATGATCTTTGAGATGTTAGGGATGATTATTGGTGTTGATTAGATCTTCAATTGAGTTTTAAGGATTGATTTTGAGTTATTGGTGGTTTTGTGTTTGTGTTCGTCGCACCTGCAGGTAAGGGGGTGTTTGTTTTTGTGTTTTTGAAAAAGTTGAGTTCAGGTGATATGATTTGGTTCATTCTGCCGGCGGTCCCATATTTCCATGGCGGTCCCTTATATTTAAGGGGGCCGCCTATATGGGGGCCGCCCAAAGGCAGTGAATTTTGACTTTTGTTTTGACAAAAATTTGACTAGGAGGAGTGACAATTTAACTTGCATTTCGCAATTTAAATATGTTTAAAGTACTTCGGATGAAGTATTTAAGTTGTCATGACACGGAATGGAACACGGACTAGAATTGAGACAGAAGAAGGAGAAACGTAATAGTAATATGATTTACGGAATGTGTTCCATCATTCCTAAACCAAGACGTAGATAATTAAACGATTCACGTTTAAGGGGTTTAGTGAGAATGTCGGCAATGTTGTCGACGGACGGTACTTTTTCGATTGATATATGTCCTTTTTGGACATTATCACGGAGGAAGTGGTGATGAATTTCGATGTGTTTGGTATGAGAGTGTTGCACCGGGTTTTTGCTAAGGTCAATCGCGCCTTTGTTGTCGCACATGATGGGAACGTCGTCGAGTCGTACATCGTAGTCGATGAGAGCTTGTTTCATCCATAGTGCTTGTTGACATGCCTTTCCAGCGCTTACGTATTCGGCTTCGGTAGTGGATATAGCAAGAGCGGTTTGTTTCTTCGAGAACCAAGATGTTAAACAACATCCCACGAACGTACAAATACTGCTAGTGTTCTTTCGGTCCACGTAATCTCCCGCATGATCAGAGTCGGCATATACTACGGTTTCTATGTCGGTCCCCTTAGGATACCATAATCCTAAGTGCGTAGTGCCTTTAATGTATCGGAAGATACGCTTAACCGCTTCAAGGTGAGAGGTTTTGGGAGCCTCTTGGAAGCGGGCACAATGACAGACACTAAACATGATATCGGGCCTACTTGTTGTTAGGTATAATAAACTACCTATCATGCCTCGATACTTGGTACTATCTACCGACTCACACTCTTCATCTTTCGTGAGTTTAGTATCGGAGGACATGGGGGTTTTCATTGGTTTAGAATCTTCTAGACCAAATTTCTTAAGCATTTCTTTAATATACTTAGATTGATTAAAGAAGATACCATCTTCCATTTGTTTTATTTGTAATCCAAGGAAGAAGTTAAGTTCACCCATCATGCTCATCTCGAACTCGTCATGCATGATTTTGGCAAATTCATCACACATGTCTTGACAAGTCGAACCGAATATAATGTCATCGACATATATTTGAACAATGATGAGATTTGAACTTTTCTTCTTAGTAAAAAGAGTGTTATCTACCATTCCCATTTTATATTCATGTTTAATAAGGAAAGCTTTTAATCTATCATACCAAGCTTTGGGTGCTTGTTTAAGACCATATAAAGCTTTCTTTAATTTATAAACATGATCCGGTTTTTCAAAATCAATGAATCCTGGAGGTTGTGCCACGTATACCTCCTCATTGATAAAACCGTTCAGGAATGCACTTTTTACATCCATTTGGAATAGTTTAAAATCTAAGGCACAAGCATAAGCTAATAATATTCTAATGGACTCAAGTCTAGCAACCGGGGCATAAGTTTCATCATAATCGATGCCCTCTTGTTGGTTGTAGCCTTGAGCAACTAACCTAGCCTTATTTCGAGAAACAATACCGTTCTCGTCTAACTTATTTCTAAATACCCACTTAGTTCCTATGATTGTCATATTCCTAGGTTGAGGAACTAACTCCCAAACGTCGTTAGCAACGAATTGATTTAATTCTTCTTGCATGGCGACTATCCAACTTTCATCTCCTAACTTTCATCTCCTTAGGCTTCATTTTCTACAATCGTAGGTTCTATGGTGGAAATGAAGCAATAAAAGTTTCTTTGGTTTTGGCTTGTGATCTAAGAGTTCTTTGGTTAAGGTTTCCTATGACATTTTCTAACGGATGGTTCCTAGATTCCTTAATATTGACTATTTTATCAATTTCTAGTGTTTCATCCTCAACATTGTTTTCTAGGTTTTTCTTTTCGATTTCCCTAATGGCTTCTTCATCATCTATGTCATCATCCACCAAGGGTGATGTCTTAGAGGGTGGAGGAGTTTCATCGAATGTCACGTTGAGTGATTCTTCGATTTTCCTAGTGTGTTATTGTAATGAATATAAGAGATTACTATTTTGGAGCAACCCTAAAAAGACACATTCGTAAGACTTTGGGTCGAACTTGGTAAGGTAATCTTTAGTGTTTAGAATGTAGCACTTGCTTCTGAACACTCTAAAATAATCAAGAGTAGGTTTCCTACCTCTCAAGATTTCATAAGGTGTTTTTCCTAGAATGACTCTAATTAGGATTCGGTTGAGAATATATGTTGAGGAATCTACGGCATTACACCAAAACTTTTGGGCGGTTATGATTGTTGTTCAACATTTGTTCTATATTCTTAAAGTGTCCTATTTTTCCTTTCAACCACGCCATTTGATTGAGGAGTGCGAGGAGCCGAGAAGTTGTGAGTAATACCATTGGCATCACAAAATTCTCCAAATTGCACTTCATTATCAATTCTCTACCTTGGTCTGTTCTTATTGACACTATTGTACATCCTAGTTGATTTTGGATTTTCTTACTAAATATTTCGAATTGATCGAAAGCTTCGGTTTTATCCTTAAGGAATCTAGTCCAAGTGTATCTAGAGTAGTCATCTATTATGACTAGGGTGTAACGATTTCCTCTGTAACTCCGTACGGCGGATGGACCAAAAAGATCCATGTAGAGGAGTTCTAAGCATCTAGTCGTTGAGACCAAATTCTTAACTTTGTGACTAGCATCAGCTTGTTTACCAACTTTTCAAGCATCACAAAAATGTTGATCAAACTTAAGTCTAGGTAAGTTTCTAACTAATTCCTTAGATGCTAACAATTGAATAAGACGCATATTTGCATGACCTAATCTTCTATGCCACAAGGTGGAATTTTCATCAATCGTTGCTAGACATATTTGATCCTTAGGCTTATTTCCTAATTTCATCACATATAAGCCTTTCTTCCTAATACCTCTACCTATGACTTTACCATTCCTAGTGATTTCACTATCATGTTTAGAGAAAATTACTTTGCACTTATTATCACATATTTGTCCTATACTAAGCAAGTTAAATCCTAAGTTATCAACATGTTCTACATTATCTATTTTGAGAGAGTCATTAGAAATCGTACCTTTGCCAATGATGTTACCGCGAAGATTACTACCAAAAACGACATTACCTCCATTGTATGCCTTGTAAGTGGAGAAGAGTTTTTGGTTACCCGTCATATGTTTGGAGCATCCATTATTCTTGATCCATTCATCGGGTTCCAAATTGACTCCAAGGCATATCTATTTATATAAGACAATAACTCAAACATTTGGTCCCCAATATCTCATGGGTCCAAAGTTGTTAGTGCCAAACATCCCTTGCATTTGATGCAATTGGTTGGGATGTGTGAATGGAAGACACATTTCCCATGGCATGTAACTTTGTCGTGGAAGGTTGTTCCAAGTTACAGGAACGCCATAAGGTCGGTTTTGTTGACCAACGTGTCTTCTTGGTTATGGTGTTTTAGGGCGAGAATAATTATTGTTGACTCTTCTAAAAGGTAGAGTTTTTGATCTAAAGTTTGATTTTGGAAATCTAACTCCTGGCTTTGATAATGGTTTGTAAAATTATTTGACTTCATTGTCACTTGCTACAGGAACTTTAACTTTGTTTACAATTATGTGTTTTGGTCTAGGACCCAAAATGGATTTTTGAAAAGAAACACTTTTCTCAGATTTTGGTGTCTCTGTTGGCGGTCCCTTAATTATTTTGGGGGCCGCCTAGACATTAAGGGGGCCGCCCATGTTTATGGGGCCGTCCTTAATTAAGGGACCTCCATTAGAGGACGCCTTTTTCTGAGCTTTTACAAATTTTATTTCCTTTGTTCCACTGGATGATGCTTCAAATGAATTAAACCCTAAACCTAATTTATCACCAGAGGGTTTTTGATTACTTAGCATTTCATTCAAGCAATGTGTACTCTTTTCAAATTTATTTAATCTAGTGGATTCATCTTTGAGTTTTTCATTCTTAATTTTAAGAGCATGACACATTGCACATTCGAGGTCAACTCCCTTGTTTTTCTCGAATATGGATAATTTATCTTTTAGTTCTCTAAGCTATTTCTAGTGGCTTTTAGCCTTTTGTTTTTAGTGATTATCTTTAGACTCATTTTGCATAATTTATCATATTCATTGTCTAAATCTATATCATCAATTGATGAGTTTTCATCACTAAAGTAAGAGGATTCGGAACATACCTCACTTGATGCATGAGCTACAAGACATGTTTCGTCTTTGACCTTCTCATCATCTTCTTCACCGCTATCGCTCCAAGAACCTCCGACAAAGGCTTTTTGGTTCTTGTCTTTCGGTGGCTTTGGACATTCTCCAATAAGATGATTCGGGTCGCCGCATCTAAAGCATTTTCTATCATTTTTACCGGTCTTGTCATCACGGCTTCTTTGGAACGTCTTTTTGTCGTTCCGAGGTTGTCTCACGAATCTACCTCTTCTCTTAAAGAATTTCTTGAAGTCTCTTACCGCCATGGCATACTCTTCGTCTTCACTACCGGAAGTCGAACACTCTTCATCACTAGATTCTTTCTTAGCCTTTAATGCAAGAGATTTCCTTTCAACTTTTGCTTTGACTATTTCGGAATCTTTCTTGATGATCATCTCATGTACTTTGAGGTTTCCAATGAGCTCATCAAGAGATAGTGATGTCAAGTCTTTTGATTCTTCAATTGCCGTGACCTTTGCTCTCCATTTAGGATGTAGAGCCCTAAGAAACTTCCTTACGTAGTTCTTACTAGAATAACCTTCATCAAGAGCTTTAAGACTAGTAATAATAGTATTAAATCTAGCAAAAGCATTATCTATAGATTCGTCTTCGGAAATGACGAATTGTTCATATTGTTGGACCAAAAGGTCGATCTTATTATCTTTGACTTGACTATTACCTTGATGGGTGATTAATAAGGTTTTCCAAATTTCTTTTGCCGTATTACACATGAAAATTCGTTCATATTCTTTTCTAGGCAAAGCATTGTAAATAACCATTTTGGCTTCATTATTTTTTGCAAGCCTTTTCTTAAGATCATCCGTTTGTTTTTCAAAAGGGATAACCTCATCAAGTTTGGTTTCCGGATTTTGAATAATAGGTTGAAAATCACCATTGGTAATAACATGCCAAAGATCTAGATCTTTTGATTTAACATATGTCTCGAATCTATTTTTCCAATAAATAAAACTATCGCTTTCAAAGAGTGGTGGTCTTTGCATAGATTGCCCTTCTAGATATTTGTCAGAATCCATAGATCGATCCAAGCTTTAAAATACAATATATTTTAAAAATCTTGAGTGACCTTGCTCCTGATACCAATTGTAGAAACTAGAAGGGGGGGTTGAATAGTTTTACCGGTTAATTAGCGTTTTAAAAGTTTGCTTATGAAATAGTTTGATTCGAGATGTATGTCAATCAACCAACAATATGAATCACAACACATGATAAATAAACCCTAAATGGTGATTTAAGCTAAATAGAATAACCATATGCATAAAAATGAAAATTATAAGAACATAAAGAGTTCAAGTAGACCTTATGAGGTATGATGATGATGATGAACAAGTGCTAAACCCTTGTTTAGCCACAAAATCCAAGCTTACACAAAGAAACCCTAGCTTTCCTTAATAGAAACCCTAACTTCCTTTTACTTGATTAATACTTGAAAAAGGTTAGCCAATGCTTGGGATCACCTTAGAATACCTTAGAATGGATGTGTATAGGAGTGTATGGGTTGTAGAAAAATTGCTATGGATTTGGTTGGGTATTTGTTTTGAGCCGTGAGCTCTATGGGACCAAAAGAGGGTTTTTGGTTTGATTTTTACTAAGTGTATAAGCATATGAGTTATCTCTTGCTAGTAATGTATGTATATAAGATGTAGGTGGTCAAAAAAGATTGCAATAGTATTCAAAGACAAGGTGAGGGTCTTAAGGAAGAATGTTTGTCAAGGAGACAAAGGATGGCTTGGTTTTAATTGCAATGTGAAGTACTCTTGACCAAGTTGTATAAAAATTGACTCATTTATCTCATTTGTGATGTTGTGCCATGTGAAATGAGGGGGGAAGGGCTTCTAGAAGTATTTTGGTATTTAACAATATATCTTGCATTATGTATACAAGTTACAACTTGTAGATATTACATAAAGATGTATTTACTTGCAATTACTTGCACATTGTTTCATTTCTAGTGTACAAAGTGAAATTAACATTTACTTGGCTAAAGTTTAGTAAAACTTTAGGTATTGGGTATAATCGAGGGTATTTGTTGAAGCGTTAATAAATTAACGTGCTTCCGGTTATGCTTAAACGTACATTTATCGCGAAACGTATTTAACTTACGTAACCAATAAAATAAATGAACAACGACCATAATTATTATCAAAATAATTATATAACACATGATTGATGTAAACGTTTGATGGTTTGATGCCCGTTCACATTAAACGATAATATTTGGCGTACGCGATTTAACCTAACGTTTATAATTTCAAGCAAACGCGTACTATACAAAAGGTACATTGTGGATTTATTGATGTCGTCAATGACTTGAAAACACAGGGTGTTATAGACTTCCCCCGTTAAACGATCCTTGTCCTCAAGGCTCACAATGCAGCACTTGACGACGGTGTGGTCTTGGTGAGTGGATATTTCTTCTTGAATTGGTCTTCACGTTCCCACGTGAACTCAGGACCTCTCTTGGAGTTCCATCGAACTTTGACTAATGGGATCCGACTTCGCTTCAACCGTTTAACTTCACGGCCCACTATTTCTACCGGTTCCTCAACAAAATGAAGTTTGTCGTCCAAATTAAGTCCATCTAACGGAACGGCTAATGGTTCGTCGGCATGACACTTTTTCAGATTAGATACATGAAATGTATTATGAACTCTGCTCAATTCTTCTGGAAGTTCAAGCTTGTAAGCGACCTCTCCAACCCTTTCTAACACCTTGAAGGGTCCAACATACCTAGGGTTTAACTTCCCCCGTTTGCCAAAACGCACGACCCCTTTCCAAGGCGAGACCTTAAGCATGACTTTATCCCCGACTTGGAATTCCATTGGTTTACGCTTCAAGTCAGCGTAACTCTTCTGTCGATCACGAGCGGCTTGCATCCTTTGCTTGATCTGAATGATTTTCTCAGTGGTCTCTTGAATTAGTTCTGGACCCTAGTCCTTTGTGCTTCATCCAACTTCAGTCCAACAAACAGGTGAACGGCACTTTTGACCATAAAGTGCTTCGCATAAAGTGCTTCAAATGGTGCGGCCTTGATGCTAGCGTGATAGCTATTGTTGTATGAAAACTCGACTAATGGCAAATGGTTAACCCAACCCTTTCCAAAGTCGATCGCACAAGCACGCAGCATATCCTCGAGAGTTTGAATGGTCCTCTCGCTTTGCCCGTCTGTCTGTGGATGGTACGCAGTACTCATATCCAAATTAGTACCCAAAGCGTTCTGAAGTGACCTCCAGAAATTTGATGCGAATCTCGGGTCACGATCGCAAATGATTGAGACGGGTATCCCATGCCTCGTGACCACCTCCTTTAGGTACAATCTTGCAAGTTTATCCAAAGGATCGGTCTCTCTCATTGGTGTGAAGATCGCAGACTTAGTGAGTCGGTCAACGATCACCCAAATTGTATCATAGCCTTGAGACGTCTTAGGAAGCTTCGTGACAAAATCCATGGTGATGTTATCCCACTTCCATTCGGGTATCTTGGGTTGTACCAACAATCCTGATGGCCTTTGATGTTCGGCCTTGACCTTAGCACAGGTCAAACACTTGTTAACATAAGTGGCTATGTCAGCTTTCATGTTGGGCCACCAATATAACTTCTTCATGTCTTGGTACATTTTGTCGGAACCCGGATGAATAGAGTATTTTGATTTATGGGATTCGTGCATGATCACAGTCCGCAAATCGCCATAACAAGGTAACCAACTCCTGCCATTGAGGCACAGGGTTCCATCCGCACGTGGTTCCAACTTTTGTTCTCTAATTGCTTCTGGAAATTTAGCATTTTCAATCAACATTCCCCCAACGTCTTCATTCTTAATGTTCTCGGGTTTTCGCGCTTCAGTCTGAGCATTTAAGATCTGTTTGGGAAGATCCAAACTAATAGTCATAACCAAGGCTCGAACTCTCAACGGTGGTTCTCGTTCTTTTCTGCTTAAAGCCTTTCCTGCTCAATAGCATCAGCAACGTACATTTGCTTTCCGTGTGATAACGAATAATATCGCAATCGTAATCACTTAGCAACACTAACCATCGCGTAGCCACCTCATGTTCAAAGCTCTTTTTGATCTAAAATGTGTTGCAGACTTTGTGATCGGTGAACACCGTACACTTTAGTTCCATATAAATAAATGGTCTCCAGATCTTAAGAGCGAACACCACTGCACAAGTTCTAACTCATGAGTTTATCGTTCTTCTCATGAACTCACTGGCGGGATGCATATAAATCAACTTTTTCTCTCTGCATCAATTACATGCGCCCAAACCCTTCTACGAAGCATCGCCAGTATAGCGATGAAGTTCTTCGCTTCCTTCAAGGTAATGCAAGGATGGTGCACTGCACAACTTTTGCTTCAACAGTTGAAAAGCTACCTTAAGACTTGCTTGTTTATATCGAACCACTCAAACTTGACCTTTCTCTGAGTAAGCTTAGTCATTGGTTTGGCGATCTTTTGAAAAAACCCTTCAATGAATCTTTCGATAGTATTCCCCAGCCAAGACCTAAAAATTGACGAATCTCCGTTGTGACTTAGGAGATTGTCCAATCCTTAATGGATTCAATCTGGCTGGATCCACATGAATTCCTTCAACTAATCGATTCTCACGAACCCAAGGACTATACTTTGGGAATCCAAAATGCTCTACATTGGAAAACATGGCATACAATTTCCTCCTTCATAAGTAACTTCTAAGATTTGCTTAAGGTGTTTCTTCATGTTCTTTCTTGTGCTTCCTGAATAAATCAGAATATCGTCAATAAAGACAAACACGAATTTATCCAATAGGTTTGCATACCCGGATTCATAAGTCCATTAATACGGGAGGTGCTGTTTGGTCAAACCAAACGGCCTAACTTGAAATTTGTAATGGCCATGAACGATTCTAAGGCAGTCCTTCGGAATTCTTCTTCACGAACTCTCAATATTGGTTATAAACTGCCTGACCTTAGGATCGATTTGTCGAGTAGACAACAACTGACCCTTGAAGCTGATCAAAAAATCATCAATTCTTAGGATCGGATAACGGTTCTTCACCGTTAGTTTATTGCGAGTTCCCGGTAGATCAATGACATCCGAATGATTTTCCCTTCCTTTCTTCTTGACAAACAAGACCGAAGCTCCCCAGGGTGAGGAACTGGCCTTATAAAGCCTTTATCGGACAGCTCTTTCAGTTGCTCAGATAACTCTTTCATCTCGGAAGGCCCAATCGATAAGGTGCCCGAGCAACAGATGCAGCACATAGTACCAAATCAATTTGAAAACTCCCACTTGTCAGTCGGAGGAAGACCCGGCAATCCTTCAAGAAATACTTCAGGAAAGTCTTGAAACTATGGGTACGTTTTCAGTCGCTTCTCGCCGACTTGTCTCAATTTCTTTTGTAGTGACAATGTGCCATAAAGATATGGAAACCCTTTTTTCCATGTACTTCTGTGGTTTTAGAGCACGAAATGATGTTTAAGATTCGTGTCAACATTTATCCCTGTGTACTTCCATCACCGTGTATGAATAAGGTTTTAATTTTCCAGGGTATACGAACAATCTTTTGCGGCACCACGAAGATGACCGCTTGGTATTTCGCCAACCAATCCCATACGATTATAGCGTCCGAAACTACCAAAGTTCTAACAGGTCATTAAGTTAACATGGAATTGGTGTTTTAGGAAGTTTAATGTGCAACCTTAAGTATAGTGTTTAACATAATTTATCCTCCAACCTCACTAGTCTCGACTATCATAAAAGTGATCAGGGTAGAATGGCTTTGATGTCAATTTGGGAGCTAAATATAGTAGACACAAAAACTTCGATCGTCACCAGTAGCAAAACAAGAATAAGCATGGAGCGGTGTTTAGAAAACGTAAACCCGCAACACGTTGTCTGGGTTTGCCCCCGCATTTCTAACCACATACACCTTCGCTAGAGCCCTGTCATTCCCAGCTTGATTACCACGGTTACCTTTGTTGTTCTTCAGCCTTGGACATTCATTCTTGTAGTGTCCTTGAACTCCGCACTTAAAACAAGTAGGTTTCTGACCCAATCTGGTACCCTTCTGGTTGTTAAGGTTGTTGGCATTTCCTGTACCCCTACAGTCACGGGCGATGTGCCCATATTTGTTGCATTTATAGCACTTGGTAATTGCATTTTGGAGCATAGGGGTCTGATCCCCCATATGGTTTTTTATAACCTGATTCCCACGAGTGTTCGCCCTCCCGGTGTTCTGCCTCTTGTTTGGCTGCTGTTGTTGATTCTGTATTGGCTTCGGGAAGTGTTTCAGACTTTCCTCTTGTTTTCAGCTTGTTTTCGCCATGGTACTGACTCTCTTGTCATCAAACTCTGTGGCATTTCGATAGCCTCTTGCAGTGTATTTGCTTTGAAGGCCACGATGTTTCCATGGATCGGTGTTCGGGCAAATCCCCCGACATACTTTCACATTTATACCGGTCTCCTAGGGAAACATTCTAAAAAACACACAGTAGTGCTAGCCTTTGAAAACGGTTGGTTGTACTTGTCCACATCAGTACCTATTACCTTCACGTACCACAACTCTGCTCTTAGCTTCTTTCATTCGTTTCGTGAGACAATACTTTGTCAGTCATTTTCTTCTTCTTGATTCACCCAAGTCATTGAATAAGCAACAATCTATGAGTAACAGTCATACATGGGGTATTCCAACATGTCTAAGGCCACCTGCTACAGAGGTACAGTAGCAAATTTGATATGATTTTCCTCGAGCAAATTGCTTATTCGAAAAGACAGATCTCCATTCTTTCCAAACCATTGGGTTTAACTCAACACTTCCCTCGGTGCCCTTGAAATACAGAGGTTTGCATTTCATGAAATCCTGGTAAGTGCACTCTCGAGTAACGCGTTCAGATCCCCTGACACCCGTTCCCGAAGAATGGCTATCAGTGCCATTCCTGGTTGCGTCACGTGCGGCCAAGGCGGCACTGACTCCTTGATTGATCATAGTTTGGAGTTGGGCATTAGTGACATTAGTGGTTGTGGTTGCTGTTGGGGCTGGTGTTGTTGTTGCCCGTGTTGCCCTCGTGGCTCTTTTTGGTGCCATTTTCTTCAATCATAAGAAAATACAATATTTGTTAGATTTCATAAAATCATAACCACGACATGACATATCCATGAAAATTAAAGTGAGATCACATCACACAGTGAAATGTACAATTGAATTGTAATTAACAATGATATAACCAAATCGACATTCATTCATCACAAATTCGATTTAAACATGACATAATACTACCATTTCATATATAACTGGAAAACATACATGATTGGTTTCGATACAACATGATCATAATGTTTAGGTTACAAAGTAAGCATAATAACCTAAAGCCTTACTAGCCGGGATTAAACCCGTAATACTTAGTAGGCTATATACAAAACAACTAGCCATAACAGAGTCTAATCTAAGAACTGCTACCAGCCTCCTCTGGCAGCTCCGGCTGTGCAGGACCTCCAGCGGGTCCCTGCTGTCCCTGTAAGGTAGTAACCTGTCCCTGCAATGTCATCACCTGTCCCTGTAAGTCGGTCACCTGCCCCTGCAGTGTGGCGACCAGTCCCTGTAGTGGAACCATCTCCCTCTGTAGTGTCTGTACCGCAGTCAAGGTCTGAACAATCTGCTGCTGTCGAGTGCGATCAGCAGCTCTCAGCTCTCTCATCTCCTCCCGCCTCCTGCGGTCTGTCTCTAACAACTCTGACATCGCTCTCTGCCCTTCGAATCGGCCGATTGTAACTCTGTGATCTCTTTTCCATTCTGGCATAAAACTGTGGTTGGTAGAGATATAACCCTCCATGAGCAGATTTGCTCGAATCATCGCTCGTCTCCAAGCCTCTCTGGACATGCCAGCCTCGGTCTCCATGAGCTGACGTGTATGTGCATGAGCCCCTAAATTACCATCGCCACTCACACGTCTATCCCGAAACAACATATCTGACAGTCGACGGCCAATAACTGTCTCTGTCCCCTGCCTCATCATCCAACCTCGTGTAGATCTATCCTTGTATCTCGCCTAACCAACGACTCCAAAACTCCTCTAATGTGTGCCACCTCCAACTCTGTATCAGTAAACTAATCGGAGCTCCCTGTTTAAAGTCTCAACGATTCTCATCCCTATGAATCTGTAATCCCATATCCAACGTACCTCTCAGGGTCACGTCTAACCTGCCTATCCATAGTGGCAATAAATCCGTAATCTGCCCTAAAACCTCCAGCTGGTCTAGCAGCAGCAGCGGCGGAGCTCTCTCCGACCTCATACCCGGGACCTAGTGCAAGACCTAATCCCATCCGAGGTGGTAGGTTAACCTCGGGTCTGCCCTCTCTATGACTATCAGTGGGTAATGATAGTGGTGGGAATGAAGTAGGAACTGATGTAGGCAATGGTGGTGGTGCATCCGGTCTAGTGGGGAGGAGTACACTGAAGGGTGGTGGTATGTGGTGAATCGGAAGTCAGCTGAAGCCTCAAGCTCTCATCCGAATCGTAGCAGCTCGATAGCCCAATGATCGAATAGGACTAGGAGGTGGTGCTGTCAATACAGGTGAAGGTGGTGATAATGTGAAGGGAATCTGTGGTGGTGATGAGACCATGGAGATATGCCTATGGTATGGTGATATACGGGGTGTTTATCTTACTGTCAGGATTGATCGTGAGGTTGTCCAGTTGGTTGATGCTGGTGGGGAAGATATAGCAGAGTAATCTGGCAAACCTCAGGTAGTCGGTACCATGCTGGTACAGGTATTGGCTCTGGAATAGGAAAATTCCTTAGCCGTCATACGGGTTTGCAGGGTGAGGTGTGGGTGGTCGTGTGGCCGCAGAATCATCCAGTCTCAAACGGCTCGGTCTCCTCTCGCAGATGGGCAGTAGCTGGTAAGCAACCACACAGGGTAGGCACATAGGAGCCTGAGTGTTACTCCTCCGCCTCCTCGTCATCCATCTCATCATCCTCATCCTCCTCATCGATATCCATATCAACATCTTCATCCTCCTCAATGTCCATCTCATCGTCTCCGTCATCTCCTCCGTCAGCAGGATAGTCGATAGGATCCTCCTCAGGGTCCTCATCGCCATCCTCCTCCGGATCAGCCTCAGGATCAGACTCCGGAACATCATCAGGTGAGTGTGCCATAGGTGAGGCATCCTCAGCATACGGCTGGTCCTCAGCAACGATCTCGTCATCATCAAGCTTGGGACTGGAACATAGTCAGGTGAGGGTCGGTGCCTGCTCAGGGTCCTCTGGGCCTGGCACATAATAGGGAGAGGGTGGTGCTTGAAGCAAGAGCAGGCCTCTGCGTACGGGTCCTCTAGCATGTAAGGTCCGGCTCGGAGTAACTCATGATCAATGGCTCGTGGTGATCCTATATCGGATAGGTACCCTCATATAGACATAGATACTGTGTATGCGTGATCCCGATTCCTCAGAATCCTGACATGACTAATCTGAAAATCCAAAGATATTTGCAATATTAGTATTCCATATAAGACTCTTATAGTATATACATTTATAGGTATACATGTAGTATTAATTATGAATGCATGTGTCTATAGGGGTCCCCCCCAAAAAAAATAAATAAAAAACCCACCCCATAAAAAAAAAAAAATAATACTTTTTTTAATAAAATAATGGGGCCCCGCGCGGGGGCCGCGGCCCCCCCCCCCCCCCCCCCACCCCAACTAAAGCGGGCCATTTTTTTTGGGGGAAAAAAAATATGTTTATGTTTTCATTTATTTTTTTGCCCCCAAAAAAAAATAAAAAAAAAATAAAAAAAAAAAAAAAAAAAAATTACCCCAAAACCTTTTTTAATTGGGGTTTTTTTCAATATGGGGGGGGGGGGTTTTTTTTATTTTTTTCCCCATCGTGTGCTTAAATCATAAAAAAAAAAATTTTATCCCCCCCCCCCCCCCCCCACCCCTTTTGTTTTTTATTTTTTAAAAAATAAAAAAAAAAAAAAAAAATAAAAAACCCAATTCTTGGGGGAGGGCAGATTAAATAAAAAAATAAAAAAAAAAAAAAAAAACGGGGTTTTTTTTAAATTTTTTTTTTTTTAATTATAAAAAAAAAAAAGGGGGCTTTTTGATTCCCCAAAGCCGGCCCAAAAATAAAAACAAAATAAAAAAAAATCAAAAATAAAAAAAAATATTCCAAAACCCAAATTTTTGGGGGGGGGGGGGAGGGGGGGACCCCACCCCCCCCCCCCCCCCCCCTCTTTTGGGGGGGGCTTTTTTTTTCTTTCTATTTAATAAAAAAAAAAAAACTATAAAAAAAAAAAAAAAATAAAAAAAAAACCTGTGGGGGGCGGGCGCCCCCTTTCTTTTTTTTTTTATTTTCTTTTCCCCCCTTTTTTTTTGGCGGCGATTTATTTTTTTTAAAATCCCCCCCCCACACAAAATTTCTGTACCCCCCCAAAATAACCCCCCCCCCCCCCCCCCCCCCCCAATAAACTTTTTTGGGGGGTTTTTTTTCGGACCCCCAAAGGCGCGGCGGGGGGCGCGGGGAGGGGTGTGTGGGGGGGGGGGGGGGGGGGAATAAAAAATAAAAAAAAAAAATAAAATAAATACAATTTATAGGGGGGGGTTTCTTTTTTTTTTTTGTTTTTTTTACCCACCCCCCGGGGGGGGGGGGGGGGGCGTGTTATCAAAAAAATAAAAACTATAACTTTTTTCTCAAGGGGGAAAAACAAAATTTCCCAAAAAAAAAAACATAAAAACCCCCAAAAAAAACCCCCCCCCCCAAAAAAAATTCAAAAAATATAAAAAAAACAAAAATAAAGGGGGGGAAAATAATTTTTTATTTTTTTTTATTTTTTTTAAAAAATTGGGTGGCGACAAAAAGTCGTTTGAAAATGATACATTGGATTTAACAAAGTAATTGTTACATAAGCCCGAAGCTTAACTTGTTCACTTGATCAAAATACAAAGATTTTCAGCCCATGACAGATAACAAAATGAAATGTGACAAAATCTTTAATGCTGGATCATCAATTCAAAACCCTAATGTATCAATCGCACTCGTGGTGCTTATTGATCCCCTGAAAAACATTGCTTTAAAACGTCAACAATAATGTTGGTGAATTCATAGGTTTGATAAATCATATATTGTAGGACCACAAGATTTCCCAAGTGTATGATAATGCAACAGATGCAGACATCATATAAATGTAATTACGTTGCTCTAAGCTCATGACACTGAAGCTTGACGTGTATGAATACCAAATTAATGGCCTACTTTGCCCGTGGTGATGTTCTAACCCGCAACATCCTATATTCGACATGGTATACGTTCGTTTCCCTAGTGATAGCTAATCACCCGAACGGGGTTGTCAAACCCAATAGATCTATTTATAACATTCGCGCTCGTAATTAACAGTTCATGATAATGGGCTCATATAAGGGTTATCGCTACTTAGGCAACACGTAATCATAGTGTGAAACTTAACCACTTGTGTCCAGTTGTAAAACATTGCATGTTTCTCACCCCAAAAACTTTGTAAAACAAAAGCATGTAAAACGTGGGGCTATGAACTCACCTTGAGTTCTGATAATCCAAATATCGCAGATAAAGCGTCACGTAAAAGATCGAATGCAACCTAAATTATCATAGGTCGTATAAGTACCGAGTACTTTAATCAATAACATTGAATAATATCCTATAGTTGTTACATCGTACTATCGTTCGGGCTATCATAATTAAAGAGGTCATGACATGACGTACGAGGAGTTAGGACACTTTAAATCGTAAATCCAACAACTCGTCGATACGCCATCCGAAGAGGCCTCATTATGAAACTCCCTAGTAATATAGTACTTTGATAACCATATAATATTCTATATAGCTCAATCACCAACTAATGGTTTTGGTAAAATTGTGTTTAATAAATTAAAACGTTTATAATTACCGTTTTAGTAAAACTAGCATAACTTTTGCGTTTTAAGCCCGATTTTGACGTTTCTTATGCCCATCTCTTCGTATTAATACGAGTTATCATATTTTGACATTTTCTGTATTTTGACCCTCTGGTTAACAGTAACTTTTACTGTTCACATCAGACGTAAGTTTTATTTAAATTGTATTTGTCGTCGTAAAACCCGTAAATGTCGTATTTTATTCGTTATAGCTCCGTTTTTAGTGATTCTTTCGAGGATGTTCTCGTAATTGAAAGTTCTATATATTTATGAGGTTTACAAAAATATAACTTTCTGTCATGAATAGTAACTTTTATAAAAATAGTTTTATAAAAGTATTAATTGTCGTAAACTCGCGAAATTCATAACTCGTTCGTTATTAATTGAAAAATTACGATTCTTATCATTTTGGAATCCTAAAAATATGTATTATTTGTTAAAAATAGCAAACTAGCTGTTTGATATAAGTTTTATAAAAGTTATTTTATAAGCTCCGTTTAATTAACGTATAACTCGTTTTTAACGTAACTTTTTCGTTATTAATCCGTTTAACAAGTTTCTTACTTTTTCGGAATCGTCGTGAAATGTATTATCTTATAAAAATATAAAATAGATATGTTAAATTTCGAATTTTGGACAGCAAGTTTGATTGAGTTTGTTAAGTCCACATATTTTCAACCTTTTCTTTATACTTTACTATTTTTATATTTTACCACAAGTCTTATATATCATATATGTTATAAATCACACATATATTA
>BQNB010027583.1:0-57498 GCA_026074375.1 Tanacetum coccineum
GGTGAGTAGTGCTCACTAGTTTCAGATGTACCGAAACGACGAATGTATACCATGTCGGAACAATTTGGATGTTGCGGGTTGAACATCTACACGGGCATATTATTTGCATTAATTTGCATACATATATGTTGTAGCTTCAGTGTCATGAGCTTAGTTCATTTCGTAATTACTTTTGTGATAATGTATTCGTTACTTATCGTACATTTAGAAATCTTGCGGTCCTACTTTATACTTATTTAAACCTGTGAATTCACCAACTTTATGTTGACGTTTTAAAGCATGTTTTTCTCAGATCAATAAGGTACGAGAAACAAGGATACATTGGTGGTCACCATTTTGGAGTCATTACTATAAAGATTTTGGTGTATTACATTTTGGGAATATGTGTTATGTGTTAAAATCTTTACACTTTCATGGATGAACAATTTAAGCTTTGGGCTTTTGTAACAAACAAGTTTATTTAATCTAATGTATCATTTTTAAATGAGAGGTCGTTCTCATATCTTGTGCTATTGATCTATGAAGTAACACTCTCAGACCCATATTCTGCTGTGACCCTATTTGGGGGTGTTACACTTGTTGAACACAAATAAGTTCACAAGTTGTAACAAAGAGTCCTACGTATTATCCTTGTGATCTTGCCAGAACATTCAGAGTGATACTATTTAGTATTCACAATGACGAATGGAAATCCTTCCAGTGTCATCATCAAACAACACTGTGATAGGTGACTTGCAAGATTCTATATGAATCAAGCTAACTGGATATCTATTTGGTCCAATAAATGAATTGACGACTTAATCCAAAAGATACTAACTATCTGATTTACTTTTATCGTGCTCTCTGCTTTGAGACATTCCGGTAATGAGAACATGCAAGCATGGTGAATCTAATACACCTGTGTTAGAAGATCCTACGCTTTAAGCTGGAAACCCTGTCAAGGAGGTTCTTCCAAATTGAACCTACCTGATCACAGGTTGGTCCTCATGGAACCAGAGGTTATTGCAACCAAATCTCAACGAATGACAAAGACATATTTGTCCATATCTATTGTTTATTACTAACATTCAAATGCATGTACAAACATCAGTGTTGCAGCCTCTATCCAACAGAGTCTGATTCATTACCACATGCTCATGCTCAAGCTTCTAAGGTTAAACATTTAGCATCATGACTGTTGTTGCTAAACAAAGAAGGTTATCGGTCATAAATCCTAAGTTCATGTCATAATACTCTTTCTCAACTCTGATAATCACTAATTTCCTAACGTCATCAAACATCTTCAAAGTCAAACAATATAGGGGAGATTGTTAACTTGATGAAAAAAGAAGTTAAGAAGCTTTCAAGACAAGTATGAGCATGTCGGTCAAAAGCACAAGTTAATCAAGAAAGTCAAATCAAGATGATTCAAGACAAGGAAATGATGCAAGATTAAAGATCTTAAACACTCAAAGTCAAAAGATAAAGGCTCAAGATCAAGATCACAAAGCCTGAAGGAACAAAGCCATTACAAACAAGAGAAGACGAAGACAAGACCGAAGAAGCCTAAGATAAAGTCAAATCAAGACAACCTTAACATTGGGGGAGATTGTTAGCCTTAATTTTATTAAGTCAAACAAGAATGTAATCGATCATCTTAGTTATTAATAGTCTTATATTGTAATAGGCTAGTCAGGTTTAACGGGCTTGGACTATAAGATAATATTGTCCATGTTTCGGGCTAAAGCCTAACAACTAGCCAAGCCTGGCCCATTACTTAGTCCATACGCTACTATGGCTAAGGAAGTATAAATACCACCCTCCTAGCATGTTAGTAGGGTGTTGGTTGTCATTATTTCACATAGTAATACATCCTTCCACTCTTCCTTCTCTCAAGCTTTCTCTATCTAAACTTCTCTCTCTTTCTCTCTCTAAGAATTCAGCATATATGTGTTGTGATGATGGAAATATATTGGGATATCATAATCTTACTGGTTTAGAGTCTAAGGTTACTTCTAACGTGTGTAGCTCTACTTTTTTTTAGGTAAAGGGTTTCCCCGGTAAATTTTATTACACCAAAAAACATTGAAGTACAAAGGATGAGGGTGAAGTCCCCCATCTCAGTCCATAAGGACACTTATATGCAAGAAAATGCAACAAATATAACCCCTATATAAGAATGGCATGCCATCCTTATAACTAACAAATAAACTACTTCCTACAACGACTATTCAAGCGGATATCATAACGATCACAAAATGCTTGCTCTTGCTCTGTTAAATCATAAACCTGAGCCCCATAGCCATCGAAGCAGTCCAAATCATCTTCCAAAACATCCAGAAAGCCACCACCCGATATACCATACGGCATACATACTTCCTCAACTTCAGACTCATCTGAGTCCGAGATAGATTTATTCAATGAATTCTCACGTGACTTTCTAAATTGTTCCAATATACTTCCCTTATCACTTCCTTTCACTTGACCTTCAACTTTTGCATACACTGATCAATAATTAATGATGTCTTGTCACCAGTAACATCATTCCCACCCAAATCAGTATTAATATCCAAGATTTTATCTTCCTCCATAAGTCGATTCATATTATTCCGCAATTGACCAATATTGATATCATCCTGAATATAAGTTGACTTGTCATTGTCACGAAGGGGAGTATCACTAGAAGCCTCAAGAACTCTACTCGGCTTGTTACCAGCCTCGTTAGTACCCTCCTGGTTAACAAAAGATGTAATCTTACCATCTACCTGAGTAGCTTTAGAAACCGGCCTATAGACACACTTAGGTTTGGGTTTAGAGAACTTAATGCCTTGAAACTATTTTCCTTTAGCCGGCTGTTTCCCTTACTTTCAACATTCGCCACCCTCCATTCCTAATGTGCAGATGGAGAGCTTCGTGGGGGGGGGTGGGGCTTAGGTTTGGGTTTAGAGAACTTAATGCCTTGAAACTATTTTCCTTTAGCCGGCTGTTTCCCTCCCTTACTTCCAACATTACGCACACCACCATTCCCTAATGTCGAAGATGGAGCAGCCTTCGTGTCCCTAGAAGGGCAACAGTCATCATCATGATTAAAAATTTTGCAATTCAAACACCGCAACGGCCTCCATTCGTATGTAACATCAAGATTTTCTAACGAATGCCCAGTGCCATTAGGGAATGGAATAGCAACAGTAACCGAGTCCATAATAGCCTTATCTGTAGATAATTCAATAAGAACCCTTACATATGTTTTAGGACCCCACAGGTTAAGGCACATATCACTCGTACACGCATCTAACATAAGAGGTCGTCCTAATTGTGTGGTGATCAGACTTAACCTAACTTCTGAGAAAGCTACCACCGATACATTATGGATTTTTGTCCATACCGGAATCCTTGTATAATCTACCTTCTTCATCTTGGTATTGGCACACCAAATATTAAGCATAAGAGGCCTCGATCTAATGAACCACGATCCTCCATCAAGGACTTTCGTCATCCCCTCATGTGATGAAAATTTGAACATGAAGAAGCCATCACGAACAATAACACTTTCAAAACCGTATTTAGCCCAAGCGTTATGGACATAATTTTTAACAATAGGGAACACTAACCAAGAGCCAATGAAATATCCGTACATCGTGTTATCGAATTTAGCACTTATTTCTTCAAATGTTGCTAAAGGTATAGCAACATGAGCCCCTAGCACATTCTCCTTATTCGTTAATGTGCTTCTTTACACTAACCAGTTTTCTGTTTCTCTAATTTATTCATAGGAGAGTTCGTATCCCTCATTGTACCTTCCATCGAACTAGTATTTAAGGGACCTGAAGTCACAGCCTTCACAGTACCCTCGTCTTCCTTGTTCACACTAGTAACACCATGACCATTTTTACCCATACTAAACGCAGGTTCAGCGAGATTCGGCCCATTCGTATTACCAGCAGCAACATCAATAACGACACCACCATCATCAGCCCTAGTTGCATCCAAGGTTTCCACAACCATAGGAGATTCCACAACATTAACGTTTCTAAAGGGCTGCATTGGCTTGCCGTCTTTTCCCAAAATTTTCCCCTCAATATTCTAAACTTTTTTGGCTAAGTCACTCAACAGCGGAGCCGTCTTTTTGTTAGAATCTCCAATATCTTTCTTTTTTTTTAGACTTAGACGATTTGTTAAGAAACCCTCGTTCCATATCTCTCAAACCCTACAAAAAAAAACCCTAGACTTCCAAATAACTTGTTACGGCTAGAAAATTGAAAACCCAAAAAATTGGGTTTCTTTATCACAAATAAAACCCCAGGCCTTAATCCACGAATGAAACCAAGCAGAAGCTACAGAAGATATATCTCTAACAGCACCAATAAACAAACAACATAAAATCACGTACCAAAAAATAGATCTGATTTAACAAGGACGTCAAAACCCTAAAACAAGTTGTAACCCTAAAAACCTTCTTAAGCCCGCAGCCTAATAAAATCTTGCAGATCTTAAAACCAGATATTGAAAAGAAAAACAAGATCATAGAAGGTATAAGAAATAAGTAGAAAAGAGGATAACAACATAAACATATGAGATCGAGAGTAATATTGATTTGACGGCGCAACCCTAAAAACAAAAACACGTCCCTTGTATGATTAAATCCTAAACTGATCAAAGAGTGATCAATATAGAGATAGGAATCAATGGAAGAGAACTAATAAAAGTGATCAGAAATTTTTTAGGGTTGGCTGGAAATCTCAAAAAATGAGAGAGAACTTCATTTAGTCCATTTATCAGTTGCTAGTTGCTTAAAGTGTAAAGTATGTATTTCCTGTGTCTTGTGTCATTTTCTATCTATGGTATGGTTGGGAAATTTACACATTGCAATGGGAATGTAAAAAGTAGTCAAAACTCATTTATTTTTACTACCATCACAATTATTGGTATGTCCGAAGAATGAAGAATCATGGAAGAAATTATCCAGAGTTATTATGATCGTGAAGATGGTGAAATTACACCGAGATTCGTAGTATAATATGTTGAAGGAAAAGTATGTCTACTACTTTGAATACTAATATTTCTGGTTCGATGTCCACCATTCAACCTAAACTAACGAGTCCCAAGACTACTATTGTGGATGATGATTCTTTTCCAAATTCTGATTTGCCTATTGTTCAATTAATTTTCATCAATCCAAAACCTAGTTTGTATGTGGGAGCAGCGGGTGCATCGCCTTCGGATACTAAAAAAGGTAAGGCTAACTTTCACCCTTTGGAATCTGAAAACTTGTGTGAAGGGGTGGAATTAACTATACCACTTAAGGTTGTTGAAGCGGTAAGTACTTGTCACACCCCCAAAATATCGCAGCGGAAAGGTAATCGGGGGTGGTGACTACATAGCACAAGAATACAAGAATATAGAGAATGACCTCTATATGTGTCATTTTGAAAAGTATATCTTTGATTCATTAAAATAAATAAAGTTTACCACAATACGACACCAAGGTTTTACAACAAGGAAAAATAGAAGTTTTGGTACAATCAACGTTAAATGTTTAAGTAGTAAAATCCAATGCAATGCGACTTCCACTAGTTGACTCTACCATGAACTTCGATGCTAGCCATGCAACATGCTAGTTAAGGACATGAGAATACATGCTTAAAACATCAACAAAAATGTTGGTGAGTTCATATATTTAAGTAATTTATAAGTGTGGACCACAAGATTTCAAGTGTATGACCATTATAACGAATACAATGTCATTGAAAAAGTAATTACTATTGCACTAAGCTCATGACATCGAAGCCTTAATGAGAGTTTAAGTTGTTGTAAGTTTTTTCCCGGTAGGCGTTTAACCCAAGACAACATAGAGTTCCCCAAATGGTATACGTTCGTTTGACTAGTACTTCCGTTCAAGTAAGCGCTACTTACCTAGACGGGGATGTCAATCCCAATAGATCTATTTACATCATCTGTAATAGTTTAAATGCACTTGCGTCCATAAGTAAAAACAAGCAATGTATCTCACCCCAAGGGTTTTATAACAATTATAAAACAAGTAAATGGGGCTATGAAACTCACCTCTAGCAAATGGGATACAATAGTACTGGCAGTATGAGCCCAAGTGTGAAAGTATCTTAACCGCGACCTGATGTAACAATAAGGCGCTTTAGGTTTAGCATGCAATATGAACTAAATGCATATGAGTTTTATGAAATCTATCACCCCTATATGCTCATAGTAAAGTTCTATAAAGATTCGTAAGTCAAAACATTTAGGAAAAAAAAGTAAAACGCATTTTTAGTCCCAAAAACTCCTTAATATAGTTGTTGTGCGGAAATAAATATCAACTTAAATCGGCCATAACTCCTTCGTTTCTTACTCGATTTTGTTAATTCAAAGCCTAGATTGAAGGTAAAAATGTCTACTTTCAAGAAATAATGACCCATACATTGGAACTAAGTGTTATACATCAAAGGTGCACTATAAGACACAAATTCAAAGGAGAAAATTTCTAGAAAACTTTACCTTTCTTGTTTTAGTCATATCTCCTTCATTATTTAACCTCTTTAGGTGATTCAACTTGTCGAGTTTAAGTTAATGTCTTATCTACAAAAAGTTCTAAAGGCTCAACTATCCAAACTACTCTTAAGGTGCTCAAAAACACGACTAAAGTTTCAAACTCAGAACTTGTTAGGCCAATGTCATTGCCCACTGATTTCTCTCTTAGGATTTGAATACAAAATAACTTAAGTGTAAATATCCTTTAACAATTCAAGGCCACTGAGTGAATAGTCACTTAGTGAGTTACCTTCAAGATGCGCAACCTGAGTCTACAAGAAAGACTCTAGCATTCAGTGAGGCGGTACTCAGTGAATGAAGCCTGAGCCAAAGAAGAAGGTGATGGGTTTAGTGAGTTGTGGCAATAGACTCACTGAGCCTCATACGATCTCCAACAACTAGAAGACCCTAAAGACAAGAGACTGAAGAATAGGCAAGATAGTTTAAAAGCAGATAAGTCCAAGCTCTTATCTCCTGAAGTTAACTTATCCTGAAGAGGGTATAAGACAAGTTCAGTGTCAGGACTGAACTTAGAAAGAGCATTTTTCCCATACCTAGAATAGAAATTGTAATAGAGATAAAGTTGTACAAATGTACTAGCGTATTAGGATTGGGATTAGTGCTTACCACCCATATGGGTGTGACCCTACCTAGGTAGTATAAATAGAACTCTTGTAAACGGAACGTATCTGTTATGTTTGATGCATTATTAAAAGCCGCATAACTTTCACATCACACATCTACTCCTCCAAATCTCACTAAGCCTGCCATGCCTCAGTTGGGGTTATCATAGTGTTAACTTTGCATAATACTTTAGGTTAGGCAAAGTTATTAGTGAGGAGATCAGACACACACTATTGCATTCAATCCTATTGTAGTTCGTAGCATTACACAGGGGTATAATTCTTAATAAAAGATTATAAACGCTTTTGAAAAGTTTTTAGTGTCTTTTTACTTAATAGTATATTTTTACGTTACACAAATTCTCCCCCCCCCAGTTTCATAACGAACATTTCTTTTCTTACTTGTTAGACATGGTAAGTTATGATAACTTTGTAGTATTATTCACTTACTAAGTGGGATCAACAAGTTAGTATCGAGCCTCAGGTTTGTAAAACTTACTTAACACTAGTTTACTTAAGTTTTTAAAACCTGATCCTTAAATGGCGGTGCAAGTCGTCTGCCCAGTAATTATTGACCCGCTAGTTTGACAAAAAAGGTGGTAGCTATGCTTCTATTGCTCCTAAACTAGAGCCGGGAAAATTTAATAAGTGGAAAAAGCAAATGCTTTGCTACTTAGCAGGAATGGAACCGTATTACTTAAAATGTATTAACGATGGTCCATTTCAGCCAAAAACAGCTGAAGGTGATGCTAAGCTTGAGTCCCAATAGACTCAAGATGAGAGGAGGGTGATCGTTAAAGGACCCGCACTTAAAAGCTCATTTGTATGTATACCAGATGCTAACTGGTATTAGATGTGTTTCAGCCAAAGAAACATGGACTGACTTGGTTCACAGCTTTGAAGGTCCCTCAGCGATGCTGTATGCCCGTCTTTGGGAGCTCCATGTGTCTACGTTGAAGTAACCATGGTTTATTGTTTATGTACTTTTAGATGGTTCTTCCCTATTGGTGTTATTGGCTATGTATTTGATAGTTAGTTCTCATATGGCATGTCATATGAGTAGGGCTGTTCAAGCTTATGAGCTTGAGGTTAATGTGGCATAAGGTCACATTCCATTGTACTTCATTGACTTTTTTTGAGAGTTATTTATATTTTACGAGGTTGTTGTCCCAGGTTTACCAAAAAAAAGCTATCTTTGGCGTGTGATTTGCTCGACATAACTTTCATAATCATTGGACATTTCTCGGGTGATAAACCCTTTACCTCAAACAAGATACTTTGGCAAGCAGATTTATGACATAACTTTCTTCATCATTTGAGCATTTCATCGGCAATAAACACTTTACCCAAAACACGGATTAACCTTTGGCGAGCAGTTGTCGACATAAAACTTTAGTCCTCATTTGAGCATTTCATCGGTTATTAAACCTCGTTACCCAAAACAAGATTACTTTGGCGAGCAAATTTGCCGACATAAACTTTCGTCATAATTATAGCAATTATCGGCTATAAATACTATACCCCAAACAAGATTTCCTTTGGGAGTCAGATTTGCTTGATCATAACTTTCGTCCTTCATTTGGTGCATTACATCGGGTTTAAACCCTTAACCGAAAACCAGATACCTTTGAGCGAGCAGATTGCTTGACAAAACTTTGTCCTCATTTGAGCATTTCATCGGGTATAAACCTTTACCCAAAAAAGTTACCTTTGTGCGAGCAGATTTGCTTTTTGACATAACTTTAGTCAAAATCATTAGAGCATTTCATGGGGTCTAAACCTTTTACCAAACAGGATACATTTGTCTAGCAGATTGCTCGTACATATTTCGTCATCATTGAGCATTTCATGGGTATAACTATTACCAAAACTAGATACCTTTGGCGAGCAGTTTTGCTCGACATAACTTTCGTAAATCTTTTGGAGCATTTCATCGGCTATAAACCCTTTACCCAAAACAAGATCCTTTGGCAGTGCCGATTTGCTTGACTAACTTTGTCATCATTTTTTGGTTCACAGCTTTGAAGGTCCCTCAGCGATGCTGTATGCCCGTCTTTGGGAGCTCCATGTGTCTACGTTGAAGTAACCATGGTTTATTGTTTATGTACTTTTAGATGGTTCTTCCCTATTGGTGTTATTGGCTATGTATTTGATAGTTAGTTCTCATATGGCATGTCATATGAGTAGGGCTGTTCAAGCTTATGAGCTTGAGGTTAATGTGGCATAAGGTCACATTCCATTGTACTTCATTGACTTTTTTTGGTGTAATATAATTTACCGAGGTTGTTTTCCCCTTTACCAAAAAAAAGATATCTTTGGCGAGCAGATTTGCTCGACATAACTTTCGTCATCATTTGAGCATTTCATCGGGTATAAACCCTTTACCCAAAACAAGATACCTTTGGCAAGCAGATTTGCTCGACATAACTTTCGTCATCATTTGAGCATTTCATCGGTATAAACCCTTTACCCAAAACAAGATACCTTTGGCGAGCAGATTTGCTCGACATAACTTTCGTCATCATTTGAGCATTTCATCGGTTATAAACCCTTTACCCAAAACAAGATACCTTTGGCGAGCAGATTTGCCCGACATAACTTTCGTCATCATTTAAGCAATTCATCGGCTATAAACCCTTTACCCCAAACAAGATACCTTTGGCGAGCAGATTTGCTCGACATAACTTTCGTCATCATTTGAGCATTTCATCGGGTATAAACCCTTTACCCAAAACAAGATACCTTTGGCGAGCAGATTTGCTCGACATAACTTTCGTCATCATTTGAGCATTTCATCGGGTATAAACCCTTTACCCAAAACAAGATACCTTTGGCGAGCAGATTTGCTCGACATAACTTTCGTCATCATTTGAGCATTTCATCGGGTATAAACCCTTTACCCAAAACAAGATACCTTTGGCGAGCAGATTTGCTCGACATAACTTTCGTCATCATTTGAGCATTTCATCGGGTATAAACCCTTTACCCAAAACAAGATACCTTTGGCAAGCAGATTTGCTCGACATAACTTTCGTCATCATTTGAGCATTTCATCGGCTATAAACCCTTTACCCAAAACAAGATACCTTTGGCGAGCAGATTTGCTCGACATAACTTTCGTCATCATTTGAGCATTTCATTGGCTATAAACACTTTACCCAAAACAAGATACCTTTGGCGAGCAGATTTGCTCGACATAACTTTCGTCAACATTTGAGCATTTCATCAGGTATAAACCCTTTACCCAAAATAAGATACCTTTGGCGAGCAGATTTGCCCGACATAACTATCGTCATCATTTGAGCATTTCATCAAGTATAAACCCCTTTACCCAAAACAAGATGCCTTTGGCGAGCAGATTTGCCCGACATAACTATCGCCATCATTTGAGCAATTCATCGGGTATAAACCCTTTACCCAAAACAAGATACCTTTGGCGAGCAGATTTGCCCGACATAACTATCGTCATTATTTGAGCATTTCATCAAGTATAAACCCTTTACCCAAAACAAGATACCTTTGGCCAGCAGATTTGCTCGACATAACTTTCGTCATCATTTGAGCATTTCATCGGGTATAAACCCTTTACCCAAAACTAGATACCTTTGGCGAGCAGATTTGCTCGACATAACTTTCGTCATCATTTGAGCATTTCATCGGGTATAAACCCTTTACCCAAAACAAGATACCTTTGGCGAGCAGATTTGCTCGACATAACTTTCTTCATCATTTGAGCATTTCATCGGGTATAAACCATTTACCCAAAACAAGATACCTTTGGCGAGCAGATTTGCTCGACATAACTTTCGTCATCATTTGAGCATTTCATCGAGTATAAACCCTTTACCCAAAACAAGATACCTTTGGCGAGCAGATTTGCTCGACATAACTTTCGTCATCATTTGAGCATTTCATCGGGTATAAACCCTTTACCCAAAACAAGATACCTTTGGCAAGCAGATTTGCTCGACATAACTTTCGTCATCATTTGAGCATTTCATCAGTATAAACCCTTTACCCAAAACAAGATACCTTTGGCGAGCAGATTTGCTCGACATAACTTTCGTCATCATTTGAGCATTTCATCGGTTATAAACCCTTTACCCAAAACAAGATACCTTTGGCGAGCAGATTTGCCCGACATAACTTTCGTCATCATTTAAGCAATTCATCGGCTATAAACCCTTTACCCCAAACAAGATACCTTTGGCGAGCAGATTTGCTCGACAAAACTTTCGTCATCATTTGAGCATTTCATCGGGTATAAACCCTTTACCCAAAATTAAGATACCTTTGGCGAGCAAATTTGCTTGACATAACTTTCGTCATCATTTGAGCATTTCATCGGGTATAAAACCTTTACCCAAAACAAGATACCTTTGGCGAGCAGATTTGCTTGACATAACTTTCGTCATCATTTGAGCATTTCATCGGGTATAAACCTTTTACCCAAAACAAGATACATTTGGTTAGCAGATTTGCTCGACATAACTTTCGTCATCATTTTTTTCTTAAAGGTAAATTTATTAAGAAAAGGCCAAAAAGGCAAAGTTTACAAAGGAACAAGCCAAAAGTGAAAATAAAGAGTTAGGACACATCCTTGACCCAACACTTAAAGCAACAAAAAACAAATGGCATTTGATAGATCCCAAGCTCAAATTACAAAGAAAAGCCATCACATAAAGAGTTAAAAGAGGCCTACTAGAGGAGATAAAGGAAACTCTGAATCATCAGAGAAGCCCAGGACCAACCAGACTCCCTCTGAACCATCACCATAACCTAAACTCTAAACCAAAAAGCATATAACTCAATACATAAAGCAAATACATATAAAACAAAACATGAAACACTAAATTCAAGCAATCTTCAATGACTTTAAGCTCCGAACTACAAAGCAGCAGCCAATAAAATCCCTAAGCAGCAGACCATAGCTCACCAAAGGGAGTGCACAGAGTATGCAATCCAAGCATCACTGCCTCCTTAAAAAAACCTTTCCTAGGGAAAAACCCAATGGGAAAACCCATAAGAAAGGAAAAAAGAGAACAACTAATGCTTGAATCTCCCTATCCATCCATCATAAATCTGGTGCATAAAATACAACACATTCCCACACTTTACATGACACATTAACAAGGACATGTGTATTACAGATACCATAAATGCATAGAGCACCAGAGAAATGGGAAACCATAGAGGTCCAAGAGGGAAGCAAACAACAAAAGATACTGACCCAAGTCCAAAACCAGCATGCCTACCCTTCATGCAACACTGGAAATAGAGTTAGGCTTTCCCTCAAGCTGAAAGTCCATCCTAGACTTGTTAGCCATCCATTTCAGCAGCAAATCCCTACAACTATGCATCTTTAAACATAAGGTATCCTTAATAAGACTAAATCTAGTCTTACTATCATCACAATCAAAAGTCCTATTACATTGCCAAAAACCAGTGCCCATACAAACCCAATCATACCAAACCAGAAGATAACCATTAACAATAATAGCCAAACCACACCTATTGTTATTTTGCGACATCAGGAAAGTTTCTATCCTTATTAAGCTCCTCCATCATTCTTCTAACATAAGCAGAATTGTTGACATTGAGATTCCAAATACTAGCAGCCTCAAGAACATTTGAATTACATTTCAAAGTAAGCCCCATAAGTTTCATTCTAATCATTTCCACCACAATCTCGTAAAGACAATCAACATCCCTGAATTTCTTGATAAAACACCTACAATTTCTTTCCTGCCATAAGAAATAAACACAAGCACCCAAGACCAACCTTTGGATAATACTCCAGATAGTATTAGTAGCAGGTTTGTTAGATATAAAAGAAATAACGCAAGCCTAATTATTTGAAATACCCTCCAGTTTAGCCAATGGTTTTAATATCTCCCATAACCTTTTAGAAAAAGGACATGAGAAAAATAAATGGCTATGTGACTCCAACCACTGATTACATAAATAACACACCATGCTCTGAGTATTAACCCATCTAGAGATTCTATCAAGAGTCTTAAGTTTTCCTTTAATAGCAACCCAAAGAATAAACGCGTGTCTAGGAATGGATTGAGAAAACCAAACATGTCGATACCAAATGACTTTAGGACAATCAATTCTAATAGCTTTCCAAACTTCTCTAACAGAAAACCTCTTTTCCTTACCCCTTTTATCAATCCAAACAATCTTATCTTCAACATCAGGCCTAAGATTTGGAACAGGGACATTAGTAACTTCCTTAAATCTATCATCCCACTCAATAGGCCAAACCCACTCATTCCCTTCAATCATATCATTTACACAAAGCTTAAGACTCATGTCAGCACATTCCAGAATCTTATGATTAATAGGCCATACCCATTCATTTCCCTCAATCATATCTCTCACTTTATTTTTAAGACACATACCAGCTTGCTCTAAGACCCTATGATTAATAAGTCTACCTAAAGGACCATTAGGGTGCCACTTATCAAACCAAACATTACAAGTCTTCCCATTCCCAATCTTAACCTGAATAAACCCTTTAATTTTATCTCTTAAATTTAATAAGTTTTTCCAACACCATGACTGACCACGACCACTGTGAAGTTCCACATCCCACATACTTCTACCTTTAAGCCTATAAATATTAACCCACTTAACCCATAGTGACTCCTTCCCACTTACCACATTCCAAACGTGCTTGGCTAAAAGAGCCTCATTCCATAAATGAGCAGACCTCAACCCAAGACCACCCTGACTTTTAGGTTTACATATATCTTTCCAAGACACACTAACAATACCCTTATTTGACCCTCCACCCATCCAAAGGAAATTTTTAAGAATTCTATCAATCTCATTACAGGTATTAATGGGAAGCAAAAACAGGGATGACCAATAAACATGTAAAGAGCTAAGAACGGAGGAAATAAGCTGTAAATCTACCAGCAAAAGAGAGAAACTTATTCTCAAATTTCCCCCCCCCCCCCCATCACCCCACCCTTTTCCTAATAACTTCAATAACCACCATACAATCTCTATGAGTTATCATTTTAGACACCATGGGAACTCCCAAATACTTAATTGGAAGGACCCCTTCTTTAAAAGGCATAACTAAACTAATATCATATTTAACAATTTTCAGAGACATTACCAAAAAAAAGCTTCACTCTTGGCCATGCTAGGAAAAAGACCCGAACTCAGACAGAACTCATCCAATCCTCTTCTCAAGACAGACGCCGAGATCAAATCCCCATGGCACAGTAACAATAACTCAGACTACGCGCAAAGCAATAGACTATGTAACTTGACTCTTACAACCCCAATGTTACTTAAACTCTTTTCAGAAATAACTTGCCTCTGGATCATCAAGTTAAGAACCTCCATAACCAAAGTAAAAAGATAAGGGGAAATTGGGTCACCATTTATGCACACAGAATCCATGAGGCTCACCATTTATGCACACAGAAAAGGAAGCAGTAGTTAAACATACCATGATCCAGTTAATCATAATAGGATGAAAACCAAAATTCTTAAGAATAGATTCCAAGAATTTCCAACTAACGGTGTCATACGCTTTTTGTATATCAATTTTAAAAGAACATCTACTAGACCCATGCCAAACATTCCAATTATACCCTCTCATAAACTCTTGAGTTAACAATATATTATCACTAATTTGCCTTCCAGGAATGAAAGCGCTTTGGTTTTCCCCGACCAACCCATTTAAAACTCTTTTAAGCCTATTAGTAATAACCTTGCTAATAGTTTTATAAACAACATTACAACAACTAATAGGCCTATAGTCACTAACTTTTTTAGGGACAACGACTTTAGGGATCAAAGAAATAATAGACGTGTTTAGCTCACCAAGTAATTTGCCACTGGTAAAAAACTTGGAAGTATAGCCATCCGGGCCAGACGCTTTATTATCATCAATATCAAATAATGCCATCTTAATTTCTTCATCAGAAACAGGTTTGATAAGCTCCATCGCAGTAACAGGATCAATCTTCTTAGTAAAAAGATTTCCATGGTCTTCAATAGGATAAACCTTATCACACTTACCAAAAAAATTCTGAAAATGCTCCACAAATTTAGCAGCCATATCATCATTGTAAAACACATTTCCATAATCATCATATACAGACTCAATTCTATTCTTAATGACTCTACCCTTCACCATATTATGAAAAAATGCACTATTAAAGTCCCCCTCCTTAAGCCACTGAATTTTAGACTTTTGTTTCATTAATAATTCCTCATCACAAACAGCTCTCCTATAAGATTCAAAATACACTAATTCCTCTTCACTGAGATAAGCATTAGAAGGATCCCTACTCAAAGCTTCCTGAACCCTATCCAATTCAACCTTTAACTTTCTAACTTTCTCACAAACATCCCCATTTTTCTTATTAAGATCCCTCATATGTTTCTTAAGAGACTTAAGTCTTTTAGCCAAGATAAACATGTCATACCCTTTGACCCTTATATTCCAATTATCTCTAACAGTATCAATAAACTCCTTTTTGTCCGTAAGATAATTCAGAAACCTAAATGCTCTATTTTTCCTACCCTTAATATTAGGAAAAACTAAAACAGCAGGGGAATGATCAGAAACACCATAAGGAAGAAAATTAGCATAACAATTAGAATACTCATCCACAAACTTCCCATTCCCCATGATTCTATCTAATTTTTTCAAAATACCACTACTAGGATCCTTCCTTTTTTGAACCCAAGTAAAGAACAACCCCGTAACCTTAATATCTTCAATATTAACAACCTCCACACATTCTCTAAAGTCATTAACACCTACATTATTAATTCTAATTCCCCTAGAATTTTCATTAAAATTAAGAATAACATTAAAATCCCCAAGTAACACCAAAGGAAAATCACCAACATTATTATGGTCTCTAATATTATCCTATAACTCCCTTCTACCCACAACTTTAACCTCCCCGTAGACAAAAGAAACATAAATATCATTATTATCAAAATTATCAAAATTACTTCTAACTAAGAAATGCATAATCTGGCTAGTTTGAGAAAGCAGGACAGGAGTAACAATAGCAGGATCCCATCCCACAGCTATTCTACAACCTTTCTTACTTTCCACAGAATTAGAAACCCAAACCCAGTCCCCAAAAACCTCATTACAGATTTTATTAACAATTTTCTTTCTAAGCTGAGTTTCTAAAATACCACACATTTTAATACCATTATTATTAATAAGATTCTTAACTTCATTTTGTTTCAGAGAATTACCCAAACCCTGAATATTCCATGAAGCAATTTTTAACACCATTTAAACTAAAGATGGGATAGATGCAAACTTACCTTGCACCTCAGCATCATTACCTTCAACCACATTTGAGACCTCATCTCTCACCATGAATTCAGCAGTTCCAGAGGTAACTTCTGCAACTTCTTCATCCATCTTTTCCAAAGCACTTCCTTGAAAACTATCATTCATCATTTTGTCCACCTTCTCTCCCATTAAGCCTTCATATTGCTGAATCATCTCATCAGTCCAATTCTCTCTAACTGCATCAGTCAACACTTCCTCAACATAGAAGAAAAGATCCACTTCTGCTTTCTGTTGTTCCAACTTTAGCCATTTATCTTCATAAGCTCACTTTTATAAATTTCATCATAAATTTTCCCATAAGCCTGATTTCTTGTTATCCCTTCTTTTTTCATAATACCCACACACTGTTTTTCAGCACCCTCCTTAGCCACTGAAGTCACATATGTATTGATATGAACAATATCCTGTTGCAATTTAGCAATCCTCCACTTTAACCCAGAAATCATGTTCTTCTTTATATTAGCTTCACACTTATCATCATAGTATTTCTTTAAATCCTCAGACCATCTTTTCTTTTCATTATCATCAATCTGCATACCCAATTCACATGCCAAATCAATTTTGCTTCTCATCTCAACCCATTCCTCCCCACCAATTTCCACAACGTCATCAACTAATGCCTCAAAACTGTTTCTAATATTAACACCTTCCTTAACACTTGTCTTCTTCACAGAACCATTCTTATCTAAAGAAACATCTATACTTTTATCAACCCTACTACCACTACTTTCACCCTCCATAACATGCACATTATCTACTCTTTGTCCTACATTTCTAACTGGAACAAATTTTTTACCCACACCTTCATAATTCTCCTTTTGAAACATACCACCTCTACCACCACTCAAACCACCTCTACCACCATTCAAACCACCTCTACCATACATACCACCTCTACCTCTACCATAATTCCCACCTTTATTCCCATCATCAGTCCCATTAACAAACTGCAGTCCTATATTCTTACTAGTACTAGCCACATTCCGAATAGGTCTTCTTACACTTTGCCACCCTCCATTAAGTTTTAAACTATCAACGCCATCATTAGACACATCCTGCTTCTTGTAATTAACTTTCTCATTCCTCTCCTCCTCCGTTCTCTGCCTCACATTACAATTCTTAAAATCATGGCCAAACACCCTGCAATGAGTACAAAGGGGTGGTTTCCATGCATATTCAACCCTCAACTTCATAGATTTTCCCATACTGCTATAACAAACTTCAATACTATCAGCCAATTCTTTCGTTGCATCAACTTCAACTAAAACCCTTGCAAAACTAGCCCTCCCATAAGCCTTCTCGCACATGGAAGCAGTAATTCTGTCCATTATGATAGGGTTTCCCAAACTACTTGCCAACCTACTAATACCATGAGTATTCCAAGCTTCAAGCGGGACATTCATAATTTTAACCCATAACGGCACTCTAGTAGGTTCAGGCTTCTCCATACACAAACCAGCCTCCCACTTTTGGACAAATAATGGTTTACCCTCTACAAGCCAAGGCCCGTTTTCAAGGACATAGTTCATCCCCTCAACAGACCTAAACTTCAGAAAATACAAACCACATTCATTAGTGATAATCTCAGCAAGATCACGAGTCCTCCACATTCTTCTTAAGTGCCCTGAAATCTCAGCATAGCTCATTTTCAAACCAACAAAATACCCCACCAACGTTAAATCCCATTTCTTACCCCCTTCTTCTAATAACGGATCCATATCAACTACATTGTTACCCTCCTTATTCACTCTCACAGGAATCTTAGATAACTTATTATTACCACTAGCATTCATACCTTGCATAGTACTAATGAACGACATAGGCTTTGTTCCACTAGTACTTTTTAACATATCTGTATCCATAGCATTACTACCCGCCCCATTACTCCCATTATCCTTCCTTACTGCCTCATTCAAACTAGGCCATACCATACCATTCGCATCCCCATTCACATACCCTTGTTTCCTAACATCATTCCTATGTTCATTACTAACCTTAACACCAGGATTAAGAATAATATTTTCACTAAACGGAACTGGCATATCACCAATAACATTAGTTCTATTACCAAAAGATTTCTTTACATTTTCAACATTATTAACAACATTACCTAACAAAACTTCACTTACCTCAGTTTCCACACCTACATGACCTTCATTACCTTCAATACCCGACCTACCCATAACCCTATCACTACTTTCACCATCAACTTCCTCATCTTCAATCCTAACTTCAGAACCATCACTTTCAGCATCATCAAACTCCAAATCCTCTACTATCCTCTCCAACTCCCTACTCTTAGTACCTCCTCTCTTATTACCCTTCTTACCACTATTCATAGCTGGCTTAGAAATAGCGAACGTATACTTTAGAGCTAACTTGACATCACTATGACCACTTCGAGAAGCACGTTTGGGTTTAATAATATCATCAGATCCCCTCGCAGGAGGAACTGAGTTAGGGTTTTTTGGATCTGGATCTCTCATGAAGAAACACACTAGAAATCAATACTTCATAAAAGGATTCAGTGAATAGAAATTAAACGATGTTAATGAAGAGGTAAAACACGATGAACAACAACAACGACTATATAAAATGAAATTAATGAAAATGGAATAGTGATAAAAGTGGTATTAATTTGAACGGAATGAACAGTGGAATATAAATTAATGATAAAATTATTAATAAAATGAGATTAGAAAATGAAAAAAACGGCTAGAGAATATCTTAGAGAGAGAAACTAGAGAGATTTGCTCAACATAACTTTCGTCATCATTTGAGCATTTCATCAGGTATAAACCCTTTACCCAAAACAAAATAACTTTGGCGAGCAGTTTTGCTCATCATAACTTTCGTCATCATTTGAGCATTTTATCGAGTATAAACCCTTTACCCAAAACAACTAGAGAGATTTGCTCAAAAAAAAAACCTCGTATCTTATCAAATTATCTTTTTCATTTGTTCAGCTAAAAAAAACCTCTCCTTAGGTGGCGATTTCCGACCCCCCTCCCCTTCTTTTTTTCGGCAACATAACCCTAATTCCGCCTCTCTATCTATCCCATTAGTAATTATTTATTCTGTTCTTTATTCCGTTTATGATTTCTTTGATTTCCTAGACGTTTAAATTCATAATATTGATTCTAATGGTGTGTGGATATGCAATCGGTCTTTAGGGTTTGTTTTTGATTCATGGAGGGTAGGTCGGTTGGTTTATTGCTGTATATAAATCGTACCTTGTTCATCGATCAAAACCCTAACCCTATCTCTAGGGTTCGTTATTCTATTAATTATATTTTTAGGGTTTCGATTTGTTTTGATGGCTCTGGATCCATGATTTCATGTTCATTTGTGAATCATGATCGTGGGTTGTTTGTGGAGACGGTGAGCTCAAGGGACCCTTTTTAGGGTTTTCGTTGATTGATTATCTTTTCTGGTCTCGTGGTTGTTTGTTGGTCCTGGGTGTGATCAAGAAACCCTAGGTTTCTAGGGTTTTCATGTTATTGTACATCTTTTCTGGTTCGCTTAGGGTTTCTGTCAACGTTTGTCATTGCGATTCATGGAAGTGATTGGGATGTGGGGCGATCCTTGGAGGTGGTCATACGGATTTTGGAGGTATATTGTTCGTTGGTTAAGGAGAGTTGAAAGTTTATTATGGTTATTAGGGTTTCTTTAACCCTTAATTTTGATCCGGTTGCGCGTGAATGTTCTTCGCTGGTGGGCTTGGATCTGATCGTTATTGGAAGTTTGTGATCAATTGTTGAATCGATCTGGTTGATTGTAAGTGTGATTTTACGTCGGCTAGGCTAAACCTATGATTTAGGGTTTATGGATCTTATCATGCATAATTTGCAGCCGGTAATCATTCTGTGGGTGATAGACTAAACCTTATTTTGCTAGGGTTTCGAAGGTAATGTGGAGGTCACGTGTGCTACATTAGGGTATACGTGTGGGTAAAAAACGTGGGCTTGTCTCACGTTTGTTTGTAGTTCATGCAACAGCCTATGTCGAGTTTTGGGTCATGGTGTTCTACATAGAAGGGCATGAGTTTTGTTGCAGGAATCAAGATAGATTACACTACTGTTGGATGGCCATTTAATGTCGTTGGTGGTGTTAATCTTGGAAGTTGGAGCTATTTTTACGGTCTTGGGATCAATAGCCTCCATTATGGTCTAAATTAGGAAGCCTTTGTTTGAAATGTTTTTTATGTAATTTGGTAGGATCCTAATTTATGTTTGTATGAAGATGTTGATCTTCATTTGGTAGTTTCATAAGAATGGTATGTCATTCTTATGTAGGTTACTTTGTTTGTTGCACTTGATGTGCATGTTTGTTGCCCATGTAACGGGCTGTGATATAGGAATTCACCTATATCTATTGTACTTCAATGCTTTTTTGGTGTAATATATTTTACCGGGGTTGTGTCCCTTTTACCCAAAAAAAACATGATACCTTTGGCGAGCAGATTTGCTCGACATAACTTTCGTCATGATTTGAGCATTTCATCGGTTATAAATCCCAAAACAAGATACCTTTGGCGAGCCGATTTTCTCGACATAACTTTCGTCATCATTTGAGCATTTTATCTGGTATAAATCCTTTACCCAAAACAAGATACCTTTGCGAGCATATTTACTCGACATAACTTTCCTCATCATTTGAGCATTTCATCGGGTATAAACCCTTTACCCAAAACAAGATACCTTTGACGAGCATATTTGCTCGACATAACTTTCATCATCATTTGAGCATTTCATCGGGTATAAACCCTTTATCCAAAACAAGATACCTTTGGCGAGCAGATATGCTCGACATAACTTTCGTCATCATTTGAGCATTTCATCGGTTATACAAACAAGATACCTTTGGCGAGCAGATTTGCTCGACATAACTTTCGTCATCATTTGAGCATTTCATCGGCTATAAACCCTTTATCTAAAACAAGATAACATTGGCGAGCAGATTTGCTCGACATAACTTTCGTCATCATTTGAGCATTTTATCGGGTAATCTTCATCTTCACTACAACAAGTAAGCATAAAACTTCATTTCATAATTTATATACTTCATTTACATATTTCTCTACTTACTTAATGTATTTATATGCATGAACATCTTGATTATTAAGTTATATCACCAACTAGTTAGCTTTTATAAACATTTACAAAGAAATCAAGAACACTACATACTTGTGATTATTAAACATGTTAACAAGTTTATTATCTACAAACTAGCTTATTTAGTTTACAGCTTATTTCATATAAGTATTCATTGTGTTAAGAAGTGTTGGATGCGATTAGGTTAGTTTGGATTTGTTGATGTTGAAGGAGGTTGAAGTGGTTAGATTAGAGGTTGTTGTTTTGTAAAAACGAGGTTAAAATTATAGTTTTATAGTGTGTAAATTACCCTTTAGGACAGCAACTTATAAACTATTAGTTACAGATTTTTTGACGAGTTAAAACCTTAAAAATATGTTAGTTCATCTTAATACGAATCCGTGGATATAAAGAACACGAAAAACGGATGTAAAGAGAAGAAGTTATGGTCAAAACTAGATCTGAAACAATACCGACAAAAGCAGTTTTTCGGCGAAAGCTGACAGATTTATAATGCGCGTTTTTAACCATTTTCGAGTCCGAACTGGCTTAAGTATAAAACTAGAATGTTGTCCGGAATGATTTTTTGGTGAAGTATTGCGTGTTTTGAAGCCCAAAAGAGTAACACGGAAGAGTGAAACTTAACCAAACTTGGATTATTTTTCAGAAAGTGTCACAAGAATTTTTGCACTATTTTTACATGTAATCAAAGTTGATGTGAATAGTAATTTGCGTTTTCGAATTTTTCGGGTCCGTTTGGACTATAAAAACCTTAGGAAATAATATAGTATCACTTATATAATATTTATACGCGGTTTAAAACCTTATAAATATTATTTTATGAATTAACTAAACTATATATGTCGTCGTTGCAAAAATAATAAAAAGTGGTAAACTTAACGAAAGCATTATTTTGATTATATAAGCTAATTCTAAAACTGTTAGGTGGTGATATAACAAGATAAAATATAGTGTATTGTTCTATATTTTCATGCGTATTCTAAATCGACCTATAATTAAATAGGTTGCATACCGGTCTTTATTGACGACATTCATAGTTTTTTGGGTAAAGGGTTACCCTGGTAAATTGTATTACTCACAAAAAATATCGTTTAAGTACAATGGAATGTGGCTAAGGTACCACATTAACCTCAAGCTAAGCTTGAACTACCAATTAAACAACATTAGAGACATGCCTCCAATGGTCACTACCATTACAAATCCTATAAAACTAATGAACATCAATATTAGATTTGTAGATCTTCAAAACAACATCATGCCCCTCCACAAACACATAAGACGAGGAACCATAGCAATCTTCAATCACCATAGAGCCTAAAATTCTTAGGCATCTTCCATTCAGCAAGAAGTTTAATCACCCTTTCCTTGTTCTTAAATTTAAGAGTGAATAACTTTAATCTAACCGTGGTAATAATGATGTCACGAATATCTGCCCAAGATATCTTTACCTGCTTAAAAACACGTTTATTACGCTCGTCCCAAATATAGTAAGCTGTAGCCGCCAATAGGAGTCTTCCAATAATGCTTATAACCGTGCGTTGATGAGCAATAGGCTGCAAAAATGAAACAACATCCTCTAACCTGGCTGGAACCGCATCCATACCCGCAAGGTAACGAATAGATGTCCATACCTGAGCGGAAAATTGACACTCAAAAAATAAGTGTGCATGCGAATCAGGTTGCGAGCTACAAAACACGCATGTAACTTGGCTTAAATCAGAACCAATACCCACGTCCCACTGCCGTAGCTTGTCCTGGGTTTTAAGACTGTTACGCATAATAAGCCAAAGGAGAAAAGCATGACGAGGTATGTTTTGCGAAAACCAAACAATGCGATGCCATGTAGTAATGGTACCACGAGCTCTAAAGGCCTCCCAAGCTGCTTTCACCGAGAATTTGGATAAAACCCCATTACCATCACGCCACCATATAGTATCCTCCATATTGGTATCTAATAAAGGTGTATTAAGCTGCCCAAGTATAGGAGCTTTAAGTAACCACGATTGAGGCCATTTCCACCCCTCATTAGACACCATATCACTAACTTTATCCAATAAAGAGAAACCTTCATGAGAAACATCTCTAGGAGAAAGATAACGAATCAAAGGGCACTCATCACACCATCTATCAAACCAAACCGATGTACCATGGCCATTACCTATCTTGGACCAGAAAAAAGGCCTCACCAAATCACGTATACGAATCAATTTACGCCATCCCCAACTAGCATAATTTTTCAAGGGCACGTCCCAAAACGAGCGGCCCTTGAGCTTATAAGCATTAATCCAGCGAACCCAAAGCGATTCTTTATTCGAGACAATGTTCCAAATATGTGTAGTCATTAAAGCAATGTTAAAAACCTCAAGACTACGAATACCAAGCCCACCTTCACATTTAGGAAGACAAATGGTATTCCATGCCACCTTTGCTTTCCCACGTTTAAGATCACCATTACACCATAAAAAACCACGCATAAGTTGCTCAATATCAAGAAGAATACCTGTCGGGATCATCAAAACCGAAGCCCAATATACATGCATCAAAGAAATCACCGAAGAACACAATTGAAGCCTACCCGCAAATGATAAGGATTTATTCTTCCAGTCACCAATTCTGTTTCTCGCCTTCTCAACCAGAAACTTACAATCCCTATTAAAAAGTCTAGTAGGGATAAGAGGCACTCCAAGATAAATGACCGGAAGTTTGCCTTCAGAAAAAGGCATGGTATGAAGAATAGAAAGCTTGACATGATTTGCGACATTGCAAAAGAACGCCGTGCTCTTAGGAAGGCTTGGAACCAACCCAGAAACTCTCGTGAATTCCTCAAGAGAGTCCCTAATAACCCGGGCAGAATCAACATCACCTCTAGCAAAGATAAATAAGTCATCTGCAAAACATACGTTAATAAGTTGAAGTTCCTCACAATGTTTATGAAATCTGAAAGAATCAGAATCCTGAACACGTCTTTGAAGAATGAGAGTCAAAACTTCCATAACGAGGGTAAAAAAATATGGAGAGAGAGGATCACCCTGCCTTAGACCACGCTTACCCTTGAAAAACCCATGAATATCCCCATTAACACCAATCAAAAATGATGTAGAAGAAACACAGGCCATAATCCATTTGTTAATTAAAGGAGGAAAACCAAACCGTTTCAAGATGACATCCATGAAATGCCAATCCACCGTATCATAAGCTTTTTGGATATCGATCTTGAAAGCACACCTAGGAGGACCAATATCACGATGATAAGCATACATAAGCTCCTGAGTGAGTAAGATATTATCAGAAATACGCCTACCCGGAACAAAAGCTGATTGGTTATCACTAACTACCTCCTTAATACCCTCAATAATGCGATTAGTAAGGATTTTACTAATACATTTATAAATTACGTTGCAACAAGAAATTAGGTGGTAGTCATTAATACGATAAGGAGTAGACACCTTAGGAATAAGTGCGATAAACGTGTGATTAATTTCCTTCAAGAGCTGCCCATTGATAAAAAAATCATGAACCGCCTTACACACATCATGACCAACAATATCCCATCCCTTTTTAAAAAAAACAGAAGTATAACCATCCAGTCCCGGTGCCTTGTCATCACCAATGCTAAACATGGCTGTTTTGATCTCCAAATCTGTAATAGGAAGGACCATAATAGAGCATGACTGTTCTGAAACCTGCTTATGAAATAATCCATCACAATTCAGCTCATAACACGCCATATCAGTACCTAGAAACTTCTCATGGTGCTGGACAAACACGTTAGGAACAATTAGACTAGAAATCTCAACATTATCCGCATTAAGAATAACCTCAATACGGCTACTTTGGTTTCGGCTTTTATGAGACTTATGAAAATAGGCAGAATTTGAATCCCCTACATCTAGCCACTCAATCTTCGCCTTTTGTTTTAGAAATTGCTCCTCATCCAAAACAGCTTCATTAAATGCTTGAACATAGATGGCCTCTTCCTCACATAAGACCTGATCAGTAGGGTTTAAGTCCAAGGCTCTTTGTACCTCATCAAGCTCACATCTTAATTTATTCACACGATCATGTAAATTGCCGTGGTCATGAACCAATTTCCTCAATGGCTTCTTCAAAGCTTTCAACTTTGAAGTAACCTGATACATATGATGATCGGGAACAGCCACATTCCATTGAGAAGCAAGAATCTCCAAGAACTTACTTTTATGCGTTATAAAATTGAAAAACTTGAATGGCTTCGGCTTGTTCATAGGGAGATCTAGAATCTTCAAAACCGCGGGGGAATGATCTGAAATACGATAAGGATGGAAGTAAGCATGAGCTCCCGGAAACGCATCAAGAAACTCAAGATTCCCCATAATACGGTCAAGCTTCCTCAGAATACCACCACCACCTTTAGGTTTTTGATTCCATGTAAAATGCAATCCCGAAGAATTAATGTCCATAACTTCAATATTTGACACACAATCTTTAAATTCCAACATGGCTGCATTCAACAAGGACGAGCCTGAATGACTATCTTCAAGATTAAGGGCCACATTAAAATCCCCAAGAAGGATCCATGGACAGCCCCTAACCACTTGTTTATGAAGCCCTAGCTCAGACCACAAGACACGCCTTTCAGAGACTTTGTTCCCTGCATAAATAAAAGAACAGTACATAATCTTGTTAGAGGCTTTGTGAACAATTTTGACATGCATCACCTGGTTCGTTTGTGAAAGAACAAGGACATTCACCACATCCACATTCCACCCAAGAATAATCCGACAACCTTTAGTACAAAGGTTAGCATTAGAAGTCCAATCCCAAGCCTTAAAAACCTTCGAACAAACTTGAGAGAGTAAAGAAATATCAACATGCGACTCCAAGATAGCAAAAATACTTAACATGTTTTCATTAATAACTTGTCGAACCTCAGATTGTTTAGGGGTCCGGTTCAAACCCCGTATATTCCATGAGGCTATGCTAAACATTATTAACTTCAGTAACGGGAGTGCTTGCCCCCTTTAAACTGTTCGGATTTTCCTCAACAAACACCTCTTCAATATCACTTTCAGAGTCATCATTATGTTGATTAATGGTAGCATCAAAAACATTCAAACCACACCTCTCTTCCTCCCCACTGTTCGGATCAACAATATAAGTAATATCATTTAGTTTCTCAAAAAGATTTTTAAGTTTAATACCGTTGGTGGCCTCCTCTTTGCTGCTCTCCATTCCAGCTTTTTGCAAACCGGATGTAGAAGGTTTAGAAGCATTCTCTTTCGGTTTAACAGGTTGGTATACAAAGTTCTTTGCATTATTAACCTTAAAACCTCCAACATTTTTCTTTTGCCACGAAACAGCCCCTTTCCCTTTAGACTTACGGTTAACCACAGTAGTAAATCCATCACCATCTACCACCACAGCAGTACTAGGTTGTACTACAACCTTCTTAGGACATTGTTCAGCCGTGTGACCAAACACTTTACAATCAATGCACACCGGAGGTTTCCATTTATATTCAACTCAAATTTTCGCCACACTATGACCCTCATTTACCTCCTCACCTTTTGGAATAGCCATGACAACCTCCTGTTTTAACTCCTTGTCCGCACACACCTCTATCAATGCCCTAGCATACCCAATTCGTCCCCAAGCTTCTACACACATAGCACTAGTAAAAGCATCAAGCATGATCGGGTTCCCAATTTGGGAAGTAATGAGGCTTAAATAAGTTTGTTTGTTTGGGAAAAGAAATGAGTTTGTAGACGTTCATGTAAACGAGTATGTAAATGAGTTATGAAATTAAGTATGTAAACAAGTATGTAGAAGAGTATGTAAAAGAGATTGTAAATGAATAAGTAAACAAGTTGTAACGAGCATGTATTCTCCCCCGAGGTTTGTAAAGTAAATGTAAAATAAGTGAAAGAGGGGCTATAAACTCACCTCTAGCGAAAGTAGTGATTATCGCAAAATCAACAAAGTAATCGTCGCAAACGATCTGATATTGTAACACCCCCAAATAGGTTCGCAGCGGAATAATGAGTCTGGGAGCGTTACTTCATAGATCAATAGCACAAGATATGAGAACGACCTCTAAAAGAGTCATTTAAAATACGATACATTGGATTTATTGAAATTGTTTAATACAAAGCGCAACGGCTTAAATTGTTCAACATTTGATATCAAAGATTTTAGATCTTAACAAAAATCTCAAGATGTAATGACTCCAAATCTTTATGCATGACTCCCCAAAACAGTATCCCCAATGTATCCTTAGCACCTCGTGCCTCATTGACCTGAGAAAACATGCTTTAAAACGTCAACATAAAGTTGGTAAATTCATAGGTTTATGTAAAATGTAATGTAGGACCGTAAGATTTTCCAAGTGTATGATAGTGCAACAGATGCAAACATCACAAAAATGTAATTACGTTTCTCTAAGCTCATGACACTGAAGCTCGACATGTATGAATTGCAATATAAATTGCCAACATTTCCCGTGATGATGTTCTAACCCGCAACATCCCCATCCGTAGAATAAGCTACAACAGGAACTTTGTGTAATTTTACCCATACCGGAACCCTAGTGACTTCATCCTTGGAAAGGGACATATTAGGAGACCACTTAGTTAGAATAAGTGGAACATTACGAATCAACCATGGTCCTTGTTCAATAACCTGTTCCACACCTTTCCCCGATGAAAACTTAAAATAGAAGAACCCATCGTCATCACTCATAATCTTTTCGAATCCAAACTTGGACCATGTATTCGTCACATAGTTCTTAACAATGGTAAATGCCACTTTCTTTCCCACAAAAAAACCTAACCACAAAATTTTCAAACTTATGTTGTACAGCCTGAACCGACGCAATGGGTAGCATAAAATCCATGTTCTCCACAACATCAGGGCTCGACATCTTCCTAAAGTTTACCTTTGCAGTAGCATATTCAGACTTTGAACCATGAAGCACACTAGCAAACGATTTAGGAGACGAATTGGTGTCATACGTTGTAGGTAATTCAGTCTTATTAAGGGACTGCGTATTCCTCTCCTCAACACTCGACTTGGCTGGTTTAGCACCTCCAAATTGAACTTGTCGAACAGGAATCAAAGGTTGCCCATTCCTGCCAAGAATTTTCCCATCGATACTCCTTATTTTCGTAGCCTTAAGGCAGCTACGAAGCGTTTGTGTCGTCTTAGCCGTATCATCAATACTCTCCATTACAGAAAATCCAAAACCAGTAGATCAAAAGAAACTAGCAGCGATTAGATAACCAAAGAGAAACCAAAACCCTAAATTAGGGTTTCGTCACATTATCAATCGAGCCCTAATCTTCTTCCATTATGATTATTACAATTGTTAATGTAATATAAATAAGCACATATCTCAATCGCACTAGGAGGCCCAACCGACACAAAAGAAAAAACCCTAAAAATCGAATAACCAAACCCTAAAATCGAAGATGCCTAAAACCTAAAGATGTCATCGAACCAAATAAAGACATGATTTATACGCATCAATAATCGAAGCACACTAATTCACCAATGTCAAATGAATGTGATAAAAACAGGACTAGGAAATAAAATAAATCGAACCCCTAAACCATAGATATCACGTCAGAATCTGACAAGGACAATAAAGGACACAAAATGAAAAATTGATCAACAATAATCAAGCGTTATTTAGTGAATGGAAATCAAACAAGCCAAGCAAGATCGATCAATAGAAGGGGTGTTAGAAATCGCCATTTTTTCTTTTTGGATCATTGTTTTGGTTGTGGGGATTTTGGCCAAAGATCAAACCCAAGAGGGTTTGATTGTGTTGATTGTATTGATATTGCATTAAGTTTGTTAAGCCAAATTTCTTAAGCACTTCTTTAATATATTTAAATTGATTAAAGAAAATTCCATCTTCCATTTGTTTTATTTGTAATCCAAGGAAGAAGTTAAGTTCACCCATCATGCTCATCTCGAACTCGTCATGCATGATTTTGGCAAATTTATCACACATGTCTTGACAAGTCAAACCGAATATAATGCCGTCGACATATATTTGAACGATGATAAGATTTGAACTTTTCTTGTTAGTAACAAGTGTGTTATCTACCATTCCTATTTTGTACTCATATTTAATAAGAAAATATTTTAATCTATCATATCAAGCTTTGGGTGCTTATTTAAGACCATATAAAGCTTTCTTGAGTTTATAAACATGATCCGGTTTTTCGAAGTCAATGAATCCTGGAGGTTGTGCCACGTATACCTCCTCATTGATTAAACCGTTCAGGAATACACTTTTTATGTCCATTTGGTATAGCTTAAAATCTAATGCGTAAGCATAAACTAATAATATTCTAATAGACTCTAATCTAGCAACTGGGTTATAAGTTTCATCATAATCGATGCCCTCTTGTTGATTATAACCTTGGGCGATTAACCTAGCCTTATTTCGAGAAACAACACCTTTCTTGTCTAATTTATTTATAAATACCCACTTAGTTCCTATGATTGTCATATTCTTAGGTTGTGGTACTAACTCCCAAACATCGTTTGCAACAAATTGATTTAATTCTCTTTGCATAATGATTATCTAACTTTTATCCTTTAAGACTTTTGGGCTTGTGACCTAAGAGTTCTTTGATTAAGGTTTCCTATGACATTTTCTAATGGATGGTTCTTAGATTCCTTAATATTGACTACTTCGTTAATTTCTAAAGTTTCATCCTCAATGTCATTTTCTAGGTTTTTCTTTTCGGTAACCTTAATTGCTTCTTCTTCTTCATCTAAGTCATCATCCACCAAGGGTGATGTCTTAGAGGGTGGAGTAGTTTCATCAAATGTCACATTGATTGATTCTTTGATTTTCATGGTGTGTTTGTTAAGGATGATGTAGGCTTTACTAATTTGAGAGTAACCTAAAAAGACACCTTCGTATGACTTTGGGTCAAACTTAGTAAGGTAGTTTTTGATGTTTAACATGAAGCACTTGCTTCCAAACACCCTAAAGAAATTAAGAGTAGGTTTCCTACCTCTTAAGAGTTCATAAGGTGTTTTACCTAAGATGACTCTAATTAGGATTCGGTTGAGGATGTATGTTGAAGTATCTATGGCGTTACACCAAAACGTTTGTGGAAACGATTGTTCATTCAACATGGTTCTACTTATTTCTTGTAGTGTCCTATTTTTCCTTTCTACCATGCCATTTGATTGTGGAGTGCGTGGAGCTGAGAAGTTATGTGTAATACCGTTGGCATTACAAAACTCTCCAAATTGCACTTCATTATCAAATTCCCTACCGTGGTCTGTTCTAATTGACACTATCGGACATCCCAATTGGTTTTGTATTTTCCTACTAAATATTTCGAATTGATCGAAGGCTTCGTTTTTAGTTTTAAGCGAATACTAGCTCTTGTGTACCTAGAGTAGTCGTCTATATTACTAAGTGTTAGAGAATTTCATCCGTCGCTCGTACAGCGGATGGACCGAAGAGATCCATATGGACAAGATCTAAGCATCTAGTCGTTGAGACTACATTCTTAGCTTTGTGACTAGCGTGAGCTTGTTTTCTAATTTTACAAGCATCACAAAAGTGTTGATCAAACTTAAGCTTAGGTAAGTTTCTAAACTGTTCCTTAGAAGCTAACGATGAATGAGACGCATTATTAGTGTATAACTCTAATTTCTTATCGCCCCAATTGTAAGTTTTCATCAATCGTTGCCAAAACGATTTTGTCTTTCGGCTTATTTCTTAATTTCATCACATATAAGCCTTTCTTTCTAATACCTCTACCTATAAACTTACCGTCCTTAGTGATTTCACTTTCGTGTTTAGAGAAAGTTACTCTACATTTATTATCACATATTTGACCTACACTTAGCAAGTTTAATCTTATGTTATCTACCTGTTCTACATTATCTATATTGAGAGAGTCATTAGAAATCGTACCTTTGCCAATGATGTTACCGCGAAGATTACTACCAAAAATGACGTTACCTTCATTGTATGCCTTGTAGGTTGAGAAGAGATTTCGGTTACCCGTCATGTGTTTAGAGCATCCACTATCTTTTATGCACTCATCGGGTTCCAAGTCGACTCCAAGGCATATCTCATTTGATGCTTGAGCCACGAGACACGTTTCATCTTTAGCCTTTTTATCATCTTCCTCACTTTTATCGCTCCAAGAACCTCCGATAAATGCTCTTTGGTTCTTTTCGTTCGGTGGTTTTAGACATTCCCCAATAAGATGATTTGGGTCTCCGCATCTAAAGCACTTCCTTTCACTTTTGTCGTTCTTGTCATCTCAGCTTCTTTGAAAGGTCTTTTTTTCGTTCCTATGTTGTCTCACAAACCTACCTCTTCTCTTAAAGAACTTTTTGAAGTCTCTAACCGCCATGGCGTACTTTTCATCTTCATTTCTAGAAGTCAAACACTCCTCATCACTAGATTACTTCTTAGCCTTTAAAGCGAGAGCTTTTCTTTCTCCTTTAGCTTTGACTATTTTGGAATCTTTCTTGATGATCATCTCATGGACTTTTAGATTTCCAATGAGTTCATTAAGGGATAGTGATGTTAAATCTTTCAACTCTTCAATTGCGGTGACCTTCGCTCTCCATTTAGGATTTCCTAACATAGTTCTTGCTAGAGTAACCTTCATCAAGAACTTTTAGACTAGTAATAATAGTATTAAATCTAGCAAAAGCATTATCTATAGATTCGTCTTCAAAAATGACGAATTGTTCATATTGTTGTACTAAAAGGTCAATGTTGTTATCTTTGATTTGGCTATTACCTTGATGGGTGATTAACAAAGTTTTCCAATTTTTTTTGCCGTATTACACATGAAAATTATTTCATATTCTTTTCTAGGCAAAGCGTTGTAAATAACCATTTTAGCTTCGTTATTTTCGCAAGTCTTTTCTTAAGATCATCACTTTGTTTTTCAAAAGGGATAACCTCATCTAATTTGGTTTCTGAATTTTGTTCAATGGGTTGAAAATCACCGTTATTAATAACATGCCAAAGATCAAGATCTTTTGATTTTACATATGTTTCGAATCTATTTTTCCAATAAATAAAACTATCGCTTTCAAAAAATGGTGGTCTTTGCATAGATTGCCCTTCTATATATTTATCGAAACTCATAGATCGATGCAAGCTTTAAAATACAATATATTTTAAAAATATTGAGTGACCTCGGCTTCTGATACCAGTTGTGGAAACTAGAAGGGGGGGCTTAAAAATAGTTTACAAGTTAATTGACGTTTTAAAATTTTACTTCTAAAAAACACTAGATTCGGATATATACAAGATCAAGTCACAATATGAACAACCAATGTATCTAGCTACTTGCAACACAATCACAAACAATAAATATAAGGAATACGTAAAAGATAAAAGGTAAGAGATAAAACAATCAAACCACAACACCGAGATTTATAGTGGTTCAGCCACGAAGCTCTTCTTTGCCGTACTCCACTCCCCGAGTATCAGCCTCGAGATTTCACTATGTCAACAAGCTCCCTTTAGGCGGAGAAAACCATTTACACATCGCTTACGTTGTTTTCCGACACTAAGCTAAATGTTGAGTCCTAATCTTAGCTAGAACCAATCTACAACTTCTCCAACACTAACCAATCACAAGATCTACACTATCAGATTTATACACTCTTCGATCTTACACAATCACACAAGATAATAACAATAGAGGTTTGGATCTTAGAAGAATAAAGGAGAAATCACTAATCTATAACACTTCGTTTCTTGGCGAATACGAGTGTTCTTCTCTTGCACTTGATAGAAGGAGGAAGAAGAAGATGAGATTGGATCACTTGAAATAAGATTAAACGATGTTAGTGATCAAGAGATTTAGTGAGAGAAAGAATGTTTTAGAGAGAGAAAGATAACTGGAAAATTTGTGCAAAGAGGTGTGTTTTTCTGCTGAGAATAGTGCAGTATTTATAGACAGGAAATCCCAACGTCTCCTGGTGGCGGTCCTGGCGGTCCCAAATATATCTAGGGGCTGCCCAGCCTATCAAGGGGGCGCCACTAGACTGACGCTCCCTTTTTTTGTCTTTTAGTAAGGAAGGTTAAATTTGGTGTAGAAACTTCCATTTTAGGAGGGAAAACCAGATTTGAATATTTATAATTAAATAAAACATTTCTTTTATTAATAAAAATATTTTGTATATTTTTATTTTTGTAAAAATGTAATGGTTAAGAAAAATATTTTCTTGATCACTAATCATGTATAATGATTTGTTTGTACATACCTTAAGTGATTTACGTATAAATAGAATTTTACGATTAATAACATGTCTTATTACAAACTACTTTATTCTAACCAAAATAAAGACTAATAACTAAATCACATAATCAACACTTTTTATGAACCTAACAATCTCCCCCTAAGGGTTGATTATTCTGGGCGTTCTCTTCGTGGTCCAATTGTGTCTTTTTTAACATACATCTACCCTTAATATATGATTTCAACACTTCCAATCTTACTTCAATATCTTCTTCAAACAATTTTAGATACTCAACTTCATCATTGGTGAGATCTCTTTGAATATATCCATACTTAACATCATTATTGAAACTCCTTAATCCTTCTAATACTCTGTTTAGTGTTGCATCACAAAACTTATGAATCTTTGAATGTCTCATCACCCTTTTCTCTTTCTTGATATTCTTGTATATGATTCCATGTATGGGCTCATAGATGATGGAGAACATTTTGTGTTTTTCAAACTCCTGGAAAGTTTTGTGGTGTAGTAAGATTAACTTTTGTGATAACTTTTTAATTCCAAGTTGAAAATCATGCACTCTTTCCCATATCATTGAACTTCTGATGAATACTGATAAAGACCATAGCAACCCTGTTTCTGCATAGTCAGGTACCTTGCCATTCATAATCAGCAAATACATGTCATCAGTATCATTTTATAAGATTCTTGTAATCAGCTCGGTAATCGACACAAATGGCACTCATTAGCTTTCTTGCACTCTTTCTCTATGTTTAAACTTGTGTTCATGACCCATTCCTAGTACGTCTTGATAACTTGAATGATCTTTAAGTTCGAATAAATCACTTCCTTTGGTTTTCCAGGCTCTTTCTGTTTCCTTATGTAGAAGATCTTTGCATGAGGATTATTCCAATGTTCAACACCATATCGAGCATAAGGATTAAATTTCTTAACACACTTATTCACCCATCTGGAAGTTCGTTCTTCGATATCATCATCATTAAAGATAATTGCAGGAAACTTGTGAAGTGACAATACGATCTTCTCAGGCCCTGAACTTCCTTTCTTCAGATACAAAAGGTCTTGATTTATAAGAGATAGTGGTGGAGCTTCAGGATCTGTCAGACAACTTTGAACTAGAGGTGTGGTCTTTTGTGGATGCGGAGACACAAGGATTTCTTTTCTACTTTCCCAAACAATGTCACTTTTTAGGAAATTCTTCATTTGATCAATGTGATATTGATGCTCATCTACTGAAGTACATCTTTGTCTCAACATCTCATCAACCATTTTCTTTAATTTCGCTTCATTAATTGTCATTTGCTTCGTTGGTATTTCATCATCATCTGAAGCATAAGACTCATTCCAAAAATCATAATGGTCTTCTTGCTCTTGATTTCCTAAAGTTGATGGATCTTGTTCATTTTCATTGACCTGCCCAGACGATAACTCTCTAGACACATATGCTTCATACTTAGAAGTCTTCTACCGCTTTGCACGATTCTCCCCCTCAGGATGCGCATCATCATGAGGATTGTCCTGATCTCTTAGGCGAACATCAGAAGGTCTACATGTAGTTTGTGGTACCTAAAGATTCTCAAACTTCATCTGAAGTGCAAGCCATATTGCTATGTCTTGTTGCTGCAACTAAGGATCATTTTTCATGGAAAGATACAGTTGATATTGTTGTTCTGGAACAGAGGGTGTTTGTGATTGAACTGGATGAACATGAAGAATATGTCCAGACATATAACTTCTTACTGACGCATCAACTTGAGAAGGAATGTGATTATCAATAGCGTTTTGAATTTGTGAGGAAATTTCAGCTGTTATTCCCACGCTCTTGTTAAATTAGATTTTGCAATCATACGTTCCATTCCTTCTTAGTCCTTTTTGTCTTTCCAGAATCAGCCCTTCGCAACATACAACTGGAACTGATCTCGACCTGCTCAGGAACTTGTTTTTAAATTGCTCCCTTAATATGAGTTATCTACGTTGTGGGTAATGATTCGACCTTTCTTTTTGAGATGAGCAGCAGAGTTTCAAATGATCTTCCTTGATAGAAAACTCTTGCTTGAGATGTTCAAACAAATATGTATAACGTCCCTGTAACTCCTGAAAGAAATTCTTGTATCGTTTGAAACGAGCAGGTTTGGCTTTAAATAAAGATAGAAGTCGGTTTGTTTTAGATAAGTTGGTGTTGGGTGATCTTGATGATGGTGTTGTTTTAGTTTACAGGTACCGTCAAATTCCTGGAGTTTATCAGTTCGAGATAACGAGATCAGAAATGATTCCTATCGGAGATCTAATTGGTGTGGGGAATGGTGTACTCCTAGACTCCTCTACAATCTTCCCTTTCTCCCTTCGCTTTAATTCATACACTTCATCAGTTATTTCTTCCTCCTCTCTTTATTATCATTAATTGGTATGGACTACATTAAGGTTATTTCCACTCTTTCATCATTTAGTGATCTCCACCTTCAGACTTTCCTTATCACTCCTGGGCTCTAACCTAGTACCAGGAATATTTGGTTCATCATTCCTAGGGGGTAAACTATCATCAATAACATTCTCTGATCCTTCCATCATCTTTTCAATCTCTTTAGACGCCAAGTGCTTGTTGCAAGTTCTATAATTTTCTCCTAGCTTCTTGCTATCTTCTCGACTGTTGTGCTAGCAAGATCTTACTTGTAATGTATCTTGTAAATCATTTCATTGCCTTTTATCAACAGTTGGCACTGAAGCTGGTGTGTAAGACGCGATGGATTCCTTTTAGGAAGACGAAATGAATCATAGTTGATCGTTTTGGTAGCTATTGACTCTGTTGTATCCATTTTAGGGTTAGGTGACCTAGGGGTGCTAGGTGTCCTATGCGTTCCTTAGGTAGACTCAGTCGGTTATGACTGAGTTAGAGGAACATCTAACCCAAACACCTCCGCATACATCCGATAATGCTCCGTGTTCTTCATTTCTTCTGAAATCATCCACTCTAGAATTTGCATTCCGACTTTGTCTTTGTATCTCCTGAATTAAAAGTATTTTTATTATATCTCATCTTTCGAGGTTTGTGGTACGTGTCTCGAGCACGTCTTGAAATTTCAGGGAAACTAGTCATGTAATGACTAATGATGATCTTTGTAAATCTTGATATATCTATACCAAAGAATTATACCTGGTTGTTGGCGGAACAACAACCGGGATTGAATGACAAATAAACTCTTCTAATATGTACCACAAGCATCTTGGTTTTGTGTGTTCTAGGAGAGGACCGAACCTATCAACTAATACATTTTTTATTTTTGTGTTTGTTTAGGAATGAATGACTACTCTATTTTACAACCTGGTATTTAAAGAAGAAAAAGGTTAAGCTTTTCTTAGAAGCTTCATTAAAGTCCCATGTGATTGTCCAACTTTGTCCACTTTGTCCTTCATATTAAAGTACAAAAGCAAACAATTATTTTAACTATTTGCTTTTTAGCCTTGTACTTTTGTCTATCTTTTCTTCTTTTGCATTTGGGAAATATAAAGCTTTTTTTACTATAGTAAAATGTCATCATAAAAAACCCTTAGGTTTCCTCTCTAATGTGGGCGATTTTATGGCAGAAAAAAAAACTAATCATCTTTGCCTAATCTTTGTATAACCATTCTCTAATCGTTGCTTGGATTCACGTTTACATCATTGGTTTCTTTATTCTATACTACAATCGTTCTTTTGTTTAATATCTAGGGTTTCGATTTCAATTTTAGGGTTTTAATCTTAAATTGGATCGACTCTATTTATTTTACATTAGTTCTGATCGTGTTTAGAGTGAAACAATCATGGTGTGAGTTTTTGATTCTTGTGTCATTTTAGGGTTTCGTGTTTTACTTGATTTTGGGTTTGTAGATCGATTAAGGTTTTGTTTTTTTTGCCGTATTAGTCTTCAATAACTTCGTGGTGTGTATTAATCTGCCGTGGAGTTAAGCAAAGAGTTCTGATTGTATTGAAACCCTAAGCGATTAGGGTTTCCCTTTATGTTATTGCTGATCGTGGGGTTATTTCTGTTCTTTTTTTGTGTCGAGGGTTTTTGGGAGATGGAAAAAGGTTTCTTAACAGTGGATCTAAGAAGACGAACGTGGAGGAGAAAAGTGAATCGACGGTGCATGATATAGCGTCTCAAATCAGGAAGATTGATGGTAAATTGCTAGGTAAAGATGGTAAGCCGTTGAGAGCATATCGTAAGGGACAAGGGCATCATTCGGCTGAAGCTGATGCTCAAAACCCTATGGTGGATACTCTAAATGATTCGAATACTTCAGGTGATCGGTTTAATGTAGTTGTGGGTGCTAATGAAAGTGTAACATCAAAACCTCATAATCCTAAAGTTGTTCCTTTAAAACCTATCTTGAAGAGTGCTAAAGGTACGTCTGATGTGGAGAGCAGCATTGCAACGAATTCGATAAAACAAGGGTCTAATACCCTTGAGCATACTGCTGCAACTGATAACAACGCAACAAAACAAGGGTCCATTGCTGATCTTTTCAAACAAACACAACAAATGAACAACAAGATCGTTAAGGTCTTGCATATTACTACATATGAGGAGATTAATGGAGCAGATGTGGCCATTCCTAAAGCTGCTATGGATCAAGTAAGGGTACACTTCTCTAATACACTTTATGGTTATTTCATTGGTAAGCGAATTCCATTCCTTATTGTGGAGAAGTATGTGATGAATACGTGGGCTAAGTATGGTGTTGTACGTGCTATCATACGAAACGGTTTCTACCTTTTCAAGTTTAAAACTAAGGAAGGTATGGAGCAAGTAATGGAAAATGGTCCTTGGACAATTCGATTATCTCCTCTCATTCTGAATATTTGGAAGCCTAATACCAAATTAGAGAAAGAGGAGGTCTTATCTATTCCGGTGTGGGTTAAGCTTCATAAAGTTCCCATTGTGGCGTATTCGGAAGTGGGGCTGAGTCATATTACATCCAAGTTGGGGAAGCCTATTATGCTTGATAGCTATACATGTGACATGTGCATTAATCCTTGGGGTCGAAGCACTTATGCACGGGCTCTTATTGAGATGTCTTCTGACCGGGCGTTTGTGGAGTCATTGGTGGTAGGTATTCCTTTGGAAGATGGCTCAGGGCACTCTATGGAGACTATTAGCGTGGAGTATGAATGGAAGCCACCTCGTTGTGGGGATTGCAAAATTTTTGGACATACTTTAAGTATGTGTCCAAAACGTGTTATTGAGGCCACGACTAGTACCACTAAGAGTACTCCAAAGTCAGATTCTAAATCAGTTAATGTGGCTGATAACAATGGGTTCATTGAGGTAAATAACCGTAAGAACAAAGGGAAGAATCATGGCAAGTCTACACGTATAGATGGGATTTGGCTTACAAAGCCTAAAGCGAGTTTTTATCAGGAAAAAAAGGGACCAAAGAATAATCAAACTCAGACGACAAATCAGTCCAAAGCTTCTACTTCCCGTAGTGCTCCCAGTAAGAACTCTACTCCTATGTCCAATTCTTTTGATACTTTAAGCAACCTGATGGAAGAGGGTAGAAATGACCCTCAAAGTAAGGTTGATGGCAGTATGAAAACAGGTGGTAAAGAGTCTTCTGAGGCTCATGTGGAAACAATTCGTCTATCGTCTAAGGTAACTAATGAGAGTGGTTCGCCGGTTAGTAAGAATGATAAGGGGCCTTCTACTTATCCGAAACCAGCAACATGGGAGTGCATTAATGAATCTGATACTGATGATGATAATGTTTTTACTTCTTATGAGGCATCATTAGGAGGGGGCAATCAGCTTGAAGATGAAGATTTGGACTTCTCTGATGGCTATGAGGATCAAGTTTTTGATTTTCCTGGTCAACTTAAGAATTTTCATGATTTCAAGTTGAATATGAGTGGTAGGAAATAGTCTTATTTTTTTCCTTCTTGTTAGGTCTTTAGAGGGTCTGTCCTCTTAAGTAGTTGTTTTGCTAGGTGCACTTTTTTTGTTTAGTGCTGGTTTGTTGCCCATGTAACGGGCTAAGATGTTAGGACTTCACCTACATCCTTTGTACTTCAACGCTTTTTTGGTGTAATATATTTTACCGGGGTATGAATTCCCTTTTACCCAAAAAAGACATCCCATTGCCTCAGCCTATCTTGCGTCTTCAATTTCTGCTTAGCAACTAACCATAGATGGAAAGCATGCTTGGGGATACATTGAGGGAACCAAACAAGATGATACCAATCAACAACATCCGCCCTTAGTCGAACGGAATCCCAAGCATAAGCAACCGAGAAAGGCTTAAGATTTCCTTGTGAATCACGCCATAAACGAACATCATCATACCCAACAATTAAATTCAGCACAAGAATAGAAGACAGACCCGGAATTCTATCTAACCAATCAGGGGGCCATCTCCAGTGACCATTAGAAATACAATCACTAACAGAATCAGCAAGACCGAAACCAGACCGAGTAATATCTCTAATAGTAAGCATATCGCGAATAGGACATAAATCATGCCACTTATCAAACCACATGGAAGTAAGCTTACCATTATTAATCTTATTCCAAATAAAAGGACGAATCAAAGGCCGGATTTGTATTAGCTTCCGCCACCCCCAACTAACGTCCCCTAAACAAGGCACATCCCAGAAACTTCTACCCTTAAGCTTGTAGGAATGAATCCATTTAACCCATAAAGATTCTTTATGGGTTATAATGCTCCAAATGTGAGTAGCCATTAAGGCTATATTGAAATCATCAAGTCTCCGAATACCCAAACCACCTTCAAGCTTAGGCTTACAAACCGAATCCCAAGCAACTTTCGCCCTACCCTTCTTTAACTCACCTTGGCACCAAAGGAACCCTCTCATGAGCTGCTCTAAATCATGAATGATACGGGCTAGAAGAATAAAAACAGAGGCCCAATATATATGCATAGATGATAACACCGATCTTACAAGTTGGAGACGACCCGCAATAGATAGAAATTTATTACGCCAGTCATTAATACGGGATTCAAGTTTTTCCACAAGGATCTTGCAATCCCTATATAACAGTCTTGATGAGATAAGGGGAACACCAAGATACCTAATAGGAAGAGATCCTTCTGCAAATGGCATATAATTAAGAATAGTAGTCTTTAACGCATTAGGAACATTACAGAAAAAAATGTGCTCTTCAGGATACTCGGAACTAAGCCAAAGACATTCTTAAATTCCTCTAAGCCCTGCATAATAACATCAACAGAAGACAGGTGGCCTCTAGCAAATAAGAAAAGGTCATCATCAAAACAAAGGTTAATAATCTTCTGCTTATCACACAAGTGATGATACTAGAAGACTTCAGATTCAGATTCAGCAAAACCACGAGGGTTCATTATCAGGATTAAGAGAAATCATATTCAGGGACTCGTGTGGAAAATTGTCATTCATTTCCAATCCAACGAGATCTAAGATTTGATTAAAAATTCAATTATTCTCAAACTCGGTAATCTATGAATCTTACCGAGTTTAAACTCGGTAATTCAAAACATGTTAGATCTGAATATAATCACGTAACAACTTAATGAATCGTACGTTTGAGATAAAAAAAAGACGTAGTGATCGCTGTAAAGAGCTTTAAAAAACAATCTTGAATTTTCTTCTCAAACTCGGTAAATGAACTTGGTGAAAGAAAAGTTAAAATGAAAATCATTTCTTCCTTTTATAGCAACCGAAAAAGATTCAGAATTTACACTTTCAATCCCTTTAGTTTTTCATTCGGAATTTTGATTTAGATTTTTTTACAATCTTCCCCTCGAGTTATGAAGTCATTTCAAAATTTGTTCACCATTATCAAAAACTCCCCCTTGGAATGAAATCATGCTAAGCACGTATTCCGAAAATGAAGATGTTTGAGTTTAAAATAAAAACTCCCCCTTGAAAATATAACATTTTTCAAATTCAGATTATTTGAGAGATCTTTTTTTATTTTATTTCCGAAATGATGTATATGAATGAAAAAATTTTAATTACTCACCCTTTGATTATGATTCCGTATTTTCAATTGAAAGCTTTTTATAAAAACTTGGAATCATGAATCTAATCATGTAATCTTTAAATTATTTTTTTTAAACTTTTTTTTTTAAAAAATTTTTATTTTGTTTTTGAAAAATTCTATTTACATATTTTGATGTATGATTTTTTAAAGATGATGACTTTGTCAGGGCTTTCCAACTGTGATTAGGAGTCATACATCTTCATTACCAATGCGACTGAACTAGATATTCAAAGGGGTTCTTTGGAGGTGCTTTAGTAAATAGAATCAGCCAGTTGGTATTCTTGTCCCGACTAAGTAAAGTTCAACAATCCCTTCCTAACATGTTCCTTAATAAAATGAGAACGGATGTGTATGTGTTTTGTCTTCAGAATGCTGGACTGGGTTGCATGAAGTTAGAATGGCACTCTTTGGAATCAAAATAAATCGGAAATCGGGTCTTGTACTTGTATCCATAGTCAAGAATAGTTGTGCTACGAATGCAAATAACTTGAGCACAACATGCCAGTCAAAGATTCATATTCATAGCACCAGAGTAGAAATCGAAGTACTTCTTGTTTCTTTGAATACCAACTCACGAGACTTTCCCACTAGAAAAGAAATTGAATCCTCCTAATGTGTTTTTACAATCATCTTTACATCTTGCATAGTCCGTATCTGAATATGAAATTAGTTCAAATCCAGAATCCTTCAGATATCATAGTCCCATGTTATAGGACTGTCTTAGGTACCGAAAGATCCGTTTAACCTCATTTAGGGTTGACCGTATATTTCTTAGGACGTGCTTTGATAACGAGCACATACAAAAGTTACAACAGCAATGTTCTGGCGACTGCTGATAGATACATTAGCCCTCCTATCATGCGACGATAAGTCGTTTGATCAGTAGGAGTGCCTTGTAAATCAGCATCTAGTCTCTCAGTTGCCATAGGTGTGGAGACACACTCATCCAGACCATGTTTCTTTAACAATTCAATCGCTTATTGTACTGACTGACTTATGAATATGACACGGGAGATTTGAATGAATTGTGAAGTCTATAAAAAACTTTAGTTCACCCATCATTGACATCTCAAAATTATTTTTCATTAGGTTTGCAAAACGTTTTGAAAAGTCTGGATTTGTTGATCCAAAAATAATGTCATCAACATAAACTTGAACAAGTAATATGTCTCCCCCGTGACGTCGTGTGAATTAAAGTCTGGTCAATAAATCAACTATAGTGACACCTATGTTTCAAATTAGAAAAGAAGGGACAATTTGTCATTACTATGAAAGACGTGCTTACTTCAGACTGCTATAGAGCTTTTATTCAACTAGTAGACGTGATCTGGGAAATTCTGGATCAATAAAACCATTCAGGTTATGGTGACATAACTTCTTCTTTCAAAGCGACAATTGAGAAAATTCGTTTTTACATCGTTTGCAAAGATAGTGATATTCTTATAAGGCAACAATAAGCAATAAACCCATGTCCCGGAACGGCTCTTCAAGACGGCTGTACAGGAGCAATGACTCTTCAACAATCAATGCCTTCTTCATGCTGTGATTCCTTTTGCCACAGAGAGTTTTGTTTCCGAAGCCACAATATTTCAGCTTCAAACTTTATTCTCCTAGAGCCATATTGAGAGCAATAATATTCTTTCCTTTCTGGTAAGACAAGAAGACCAAACCCTAAGAATAAGGGTTAGGGTTTCGTTGATGATGAAGAGACGATTTCCAAAAGAAAACGAATAGATCCCATCATTAACACCTCCTTCCCTGAATATACATACCCCTAAAAGACTGATTGCATACCTATTGACAATTAAATCGAATTAAAGATCAGATTAGGGTTACAAGTGGAATCAAAATGAAACCAAGTGCAAAACTAATACAGAAATTCAAAACATATGTAATTATATAGAGGTAGAGAGGCAGTTTTTAGGGATATATGGCCGGAAAATCAATGGGGAAAATACAACTAAAGAAAATAATTCTTTAGTTGTTGGGAACCCTAAAATAATTCTCTCCAAGAGGCGATTTCTGACCACCTTTCAAATTCATCCAATCCGCAATTAATTCTGCCTATCTAATCTGTTTTCCTTTTAATCTTTGATTATAGGGTTACGATCATCAAGATTTAATTGGTTGTTGTTTGTGTTGGTCTGTCGATCCATATTAATATACATATCATCGCTCCTTGTTTCCTATAACTTTGCTGCGGACACTTACGTTTTATTTAACCCTAATTCAGCCGATTATTATAATCGGTTTTAGGGTTTTTAAGCGTTGTTCATATTGGCGCGATCCCTTTTATTAGGGTTTTATTTTTTAAGTGTGTTGCTGGTTTCTTTTGCGCTTTGAAGATCTTCTATATGGCTTGATTGTGTTGACTGTGCTAGCTTAATCGCTGAACGAATTTTGGTTAGGGTTGTTGTCGATCATCATTAGGGTTTGATTCTAGTGGTTGTTCGACTTCCTAGCCTTAATTAGGGTTTTCTCCATTGGCTGTTATTCGGGAACCGGTGTTGGAATTGCTAAAACTCTTTTTTAGGTTTTATCTTTGGCTGGTCGTTTGTTGATTGCTGTTGTTCGTTTCTATTGGAACGTGGGAATTGAGAGATGATGAATAAAGGGTTTTTGAATCGATCATCTAAAGCTTCTAAAGTGGGGGATAACGATCTGATTGGAAAGGGTTCGCTATTGGGTGATCTTGCTAGTAAGATTCGAAACATTGATGGCAAAATCTTGGGTAGAGATGGCAAACCAATGGTGGCTCGGCGATGCGTTCGTTTTGCTGATGCGACGAAGGAAAGTATATGTGGTGATGAACGATGTGGGGTTAACAGTTTGTCCTTAGTGAAGACTTTATCACAAGATGTTGCACATCCTAGCTCATTTGATCAACAGGTGTGTACGGTTAATATGGATGAAGATCATCCTGACTTAGGGTATAATTGTACCATGGTGAATGAGACTAGCAACCAAAGTAACAAGGATGCTTTACAAGACCGATCATCGGTTGTTTCTTTACCTAAGGAAGTAATTGATGAAATTAATGCTCGTTTTGTGAATACTTTGTATGGGTTTCCTGTTGGTAAGAGGTTAGCATTCCCAATGGTAGAGAATTATGTTAAGCATGCTTGGATGAAGTTTGGGCTGAAACGTGATACGATGCATCACAGATTCTTCATGTTTCAGTTTGAGTCTAAATCTGGTATGGACAAGGTTATTGAGGGTGGTCCTTGGCGAATTCAACTTGTGCCCATTATTCTAAAGATATGGAAGCCGAATACACTACTTCTGAAGGATAAGGTATCTTGTGTACCGTTATGGGTTAAAATGCATAATGTACCTATAGTAGCATATTCGAAGGTTGGATTTGACTTGATTTCAGCCAAGGTAGGATGACTCATGAGGCTTGATGCGCACACTCAGTTCATATGTCTTAATTCGTGGGGGCGTAGTGATTATGCTAGAGCCCTTGTAGAAGTGTCGATGGATAAACCTCTTTTTGATTCGGCAGATATTGATATTCCTCGTGAGGATGGTAAAGGACATATTATGGTTACTGTTCGAATTGAGTTTGAATGGCAGCCTCCTAGATGTGGTACATGCAAAAATTTTGACCATTTGGAGAGTATGTGTCCTATGAAACGTGTGGTTGGTCCTTCGAAGAAATGTGATATGCAGGATAATGTGAAGAGGGACAAGCGACCTGTGCACACTACAGGTATTAAGGGTAAGGGTAAACAGGTTCGTTCTCAGCGCTATATCAAGGGATATCGTGTTAATATTCCTAAGTCAAAGCTTGTTTACCATGCGGTAATTAAGCTGTAAGGTGATAATAATGTTGCTAGCAACATGGAGCAGTCCTTGGATACAACTAAGAAGCCATCTCCATCTGATTCTTCAAATAATGGTATGTCGTTTATTAATGATGAAATTAACTTTGAGGAATTAAGAAATTTTGTTGATAAATCAATGCAAGAGGAGTCGGTATTGGAACATGTTGGAAATAATGATATTAATAGTTGTACTTTGAGGGAAAACCAAGGTGAAAAGGTTTCGTCTAAGAAATCTAGCTCATCTATGGAAATTTTAAATAAAGATTCGGATACGGATTTTGTTTTTGAAATTTTATATTTTTGTATTTTATTTTTAAAGATGTTCTATTTTTATATTTGTTTTTTTTGAAGATCTTTTGAAATAATCAAAATTTTAAGTTTGAGTTATTTTGGAATATGATGGAATATTTACATTTGTTGAACCCTTAGAAGAAATGGGTTCAGAAGTCGTGGAGGTACCTGCACTCACAGAGGAAGAATTTGCACAAATAACAGTATTAGGAGTACAAGTTTCCTTTCCTAATGGTAACACACTATCATTCGTGTTGGTGCAAGTTTCAATAGGCTTCCTAGTGGGAATCCACCTAAGACCAACATAAGTAAAGATTCTACCCGTTGGTTTCCATGTAAGACCAGATCTAGGAGGCGTTGTTTTCACATACACAGTAGAAGTCTTGTTTGGGGAAAACCTATGTCCTGTAGAGATTCATCTTTCATGTTTCTTAGTATCGCTTTTCTTTTCTACGGGTATATATCTTTTTGTTGACTTTGAGGATTGTGCACCTTTTGTCTGTGCAGAGGCATGAGATATTACCTCAGAGAGGTATTGCAAAATGCATGCATCATGATTAGCTGTGTAAATACACTTCTTGCATGTAGGACATGCTAAGTTTCTGGAATTCAAGAAAGGCTTAGAGTTCCTAGGTGGTTCTGCCGTGTTAACAACTTTGTTGGATACACGACTACTCATGGATGGTGGCCAATTCCTAGGTTGCTGATAAGAGTTCCTAGTAATGTTTGGTAATCTAGCAGGAGTAATCACTCTAGGTTTAGAATTCAAAGCATGTTCTTTCTGAATTTATAACTTTTTCTTAGCTTCCTCTAGGTATTAGTTATGAACCATGTCATTTGATCCTATAGATTCTCTTGATGACGTTTTTGACACAGTGTTTGAACTATTCCTAGAAGGGCTAGGTGCATGCATATGATGAGGTTCTGTAAAAACTGATTCTCTTACTTTAGGCCAAGAATGTGGAGTGACTGGTTTTGTCAACGCATTTATCTCAACAACTTAGGAGGCAAACCGTGGTTTTAAAAATAAAGATCGTTCAGACTTAAACGCAGTTGTTTGTCTCACAACTAGTTGATGTCTGATTGTTTGTAAAGGCAGTTTTCCCAAGATTGATGGTTTACCAAAATTAGTATCCACACTCTTTCCTTTCATCTTGTTCTAATTATCGCGCATTTCAGCGTTTGCAATTATCTTATCTTGTAACTAAGCTCTCAAATCATGTGTTTCAACTGTTTTACGGTTGAGTTCAGCAATCAGGGAATCAATTTTATCTTTCAAAGCTTTTTCAGTATCCCCTAATCTTAAAGACCGCTTTACCCAAGAGTTTTCACAAACATTCTTTTTCTTTTCATGTTGCAAAGCAAGTTCAAGATCTATACAACGTTGTTCTAGATTTGCAAAATGTTTATTTATTTGTTGTGTTTTACTCTTGGAGAGCTCAGTTTCAAGATGTTCACATTTAGCTACTTGGTCCAAATAATCACATTGTAAATAAGTGAATTCATCAAGCTTCGTATACACACCAAGTATAGCATTCATGTGATCAGCATAGTAATATTCCTTGGAAAGTTGATCGATTTCATTTGAAAGCTGTGTTCTTTGAGTTACTAGTTGAGATTGAAGAGATTCTATTTCATTTTCAAGAGAGTTAAAGTATTTCAAATCTACAACCATTCCTCTTTTAGAGATTGAAAGAATCTTTCGGTATTAGTCATAAGTTTATGAACTGAAGGATCAAAATTGGTTTCAGTGGTAATACTGATAACTAGATCAATGTAACCATGCCAAGTCTTTTTATGCATGACTTCTTTACAGCATTCTAAACCGTTAAAATCATGTTAATATCTTGTTTAAGTGCTTGAAAGATTTGAGAACTTTTACACTTTTGAGCCCACAAAGTGGATTCTTCCATCTGTTTTTCTAACAAAGTTGTTTGTTTATTAAAATTCTCTTTTTAGTATACATTCTTTTCAGATGTATGACTCATTCTTGTTCTTTCTGAAAAATATCTTTGTTCAGCCGACTTTTCACGTTGTTGAACGAACAAATCATAAAGACTATTTAAGTTTTTATAATCAAAAGGTTTGATTAAATCACTTAATTTTGATCGACTTTCTTGGGCAAGACGAATCGTTTCGTCAGATTCAGGAGCTAACATTAAAGCAAGATTATCATTATAGCAACCTATATCATACAGATGAGGATTCACAGTTTTTGCTTTTTTGAGGAACTCAGGTTTTACAAAACTCGTTTTACAATTACGATTAAGCATATTCATTGTTTAAACTGATTGACCGGTTTTGTATACAATATCATCCAAAACTTTGATTTTATTTTCCAAAGCAATGACTTTTCAAGATCTTTTTCTTCACAAGTTTTGCAAACCTTCTTTTGATCCTCTTTTTGTTGTGACATGATGGAGATGGTCTCTTGATATGCAACAAGCTCCTTTTTCATATCAGAAATCTCTTGATTCAAATCATTTATTTGAAAAGAATAGTTATTAATTAGTTAATGACTTTTCAGAAGACATTTTGTGTGAGATTAGTTCCCCTTTAGCTTTTGAACAATCAATTTTCACCTTTGACGCATAATTCACATCATGATACCTATTAAGTTCAGCTTGGAACATTTTAAGGTCTTTGAACATCAATTGATTATTTTTTGCTAGTTTAGTGTTTGCTTCTTTGAAATGGTTGTTTGATGATTCTAAACATTTTTTTGTAATCCTCAATTTCACTTTTCAATTTATCAACTAAAGTCTTCTTTGATGATTCTAAAAGTTTATTATGGTTTTTGCTTTCATCAATTTCACATTTCAGTTTCTCAATTAAAGAAGCAAGTAAATCACATTTTCTAGTAAGATCATCATCATCCTGATCAGCCTCTTCTCCATTAGTACTCATATCCAATGAATTAGTAGTGATATTAGTATCACCTTGTTCATGCAGATATGTGTCATTAACAGATTGAGGTTGCTCAGGATGTTCTTTTTTCATGGAAAACACATTAAAGTCATCGTTGTTTACCAGTTCCAATGAGTCAGTGTTATAAGTGGGTCTAATGTCTGCATCATCGGCTTTTGTAGCATTTCCAGATATGCTGCTTGTAATCCCTGACTCATTGCTCTTGTTCTTAGATCTGTTGTTCTCATTCCTAGACACACTGTTCTCATTCTCTTTGATGTTGCATTCATTCATGTATTACTGCTGACATCATGTGTTCCTAATCATGTCCCACTACTGTCTTTGTAAACCGAGCTATCAACAAATTCTTTCGGTTGTTTTGTTGATTCTCTTCCACTGCTTTGCGTGACAACCATATTAACATCACCTGTTTGAACCAGTGTAACCTTGCACTCTTGCATCTGCAACTTGTTTTCATTCAAGAGTTTTTGAATCTCTTGTTGATGAAGAGTTGTTTCGAGCATATATTTCTCAATAAATTCCATGTCATCGATCATTGTATCTTTGAAGGATTAAGCATCGAATACAATATATTTCTAAATGTGGTCTCTTAATTCTGAATGGAAGGTGTTTTCAAACATTGTTCTGAGTTTTGTCAAAGCAGTCTTGCAATCAATCTCATAAAGTATTTCTTTTGTAAGATGCTTTTCTAGTGAATCCATGTCTTGAGAGAATGTTCTTTTAAATGTAGGCACTCCACCAAAGTCTGTTAAATTATTTGAGAGAATCTTGAAACGTGACTGAAGCGCTTTAAGACCTTTCATGCACCCTTCTTTTGAGAATCATGCCTTCTCTTGAAGTTGTAGAATCTCTTGATCTTTTGAATTTAAACACGAAGAAACTGTGTCATTGTGAATAGCACTTGATGTTTGATTTTGCATGTTGTTGTTGGTATTTGAAATTTTGATGTTGTTGTGAATGGTTATCGGATCTTAAGTTGATGTATTGATTGTAATTGTGGTTATTGTTGATGATTAAGTGTTGTTTGTTGTTTAGGTCAAATGGCATAAATTGACTAAGTCAAACTTCGTATGTTGACAAGTCAAATTGCAAGAATTGACTAGGTCAAATTGTCTTAAGAAGAGGTCAAACTACAGGAATTGACTAAGTCAAACTGCGTATGTTGACAAGTCAAACTTTATAAATTGAACATCAAAATGCAGGAATTGACTAAGTCAAGTTGCTAAATGAATGTGTCAAACTGCGTGAGTTGACTGAGTCAACTTGGATCAAATCTCACAAATTTGACAAACCACACTTTGGATGTTGATCAAATTGCATGTAAATGTAATCAAATTGCATCTTATGACTTTCCTCAAACCGCACCTTGTGATTCTAGTCAAATCGCACCTATGTTTGTCAAATCGCACATGTATAAGGATCAAATCGCGTGTTTTTTTTCAAAAAAACAAATCACAGGTTTTAAAAAAAATCAAATCACAGGTTGTACTTTTTCTAAAAATGCAACTTTTTGAAAAAATAAGCCAAAGAATAAGCTGTTTTAACACACGAATAAGCTAACCAAAAATGTTCTTAACCACTTATAACAATCTAACTCTAAAAACAGCCTTAGATCTAAACGAAATGATTTGAAAAGAATAAAAATGATTCGAATAAGCTCTAAATAAGCTTTGTAATCATGAAAACAATCACAATCTACCCCGTGGCTCTTGATACCACATGTTATCCCAAATATTATCCACTTCACAATAAGAATAAGAAAGAAAGAAGATAGATTCTAGAGAGGGAAAGAAGAGTTTAAAGAGAAGGTAGAGAGCAAATGTTGGTTGATTAGATTAGAAAGAGGAAGAGAAATGATCCATCAACACCCTCTCCATATGAGGAGAGGGGATTTTATAGTCCCATGCCTTGCACTAGGCGAATGGGCTTTTCTACACGGGCCGAGCTCGGCTTTAGTTGGGCTTAAGGCCCACAGCCTATACAATATAAGCTTACATCTCGAGCCTGAGTCCGATACTTAGACTATTACATTAATACAAAGTTACACAAGACAATATCGAGAACTAAACTAGAATGACCGTGACTTTCTTGTTCGCCTTAATATTTTAAGGCTAACAAAAACTATTAAGGCTAAGGGGAAAAGAGCGGATCCTCCTTCATCATCTTATTTTTCATCATCCGATGTAATTGAAGAACCTTCTTTCTTGTAAATTGGAATTCTATGAGGAACTTTCTGATAATGAGGACTTAACTGGTGCACAAAAGGAAAAGAGAGGAATGTTCAAATGCTTGAACCGCTACTTTGTCAAGATCACCAAGTACTTGAAGAAACAAAAATTGATTGGATGAATGCATCTTATGGACTCTTACGACTTGTTTGCTACCTGATATGTGTTTGTAATGGTAGGATTTTAACTTGTAAAACTATCAAACTATGTGTGTTGGATTGCTTATGCTATTTTACATTTGCTTTAAATGATTGCATGCTATGTGTTTTTGGGTTTTGGTAGCCAAAACTGAGTTTTGGCCATTTTCCAGGCCCTCACGGATCCATGGATCTCCCTAATCCGAGATCTATACGTTGATATGGTGGATCCGTGGGAACCCATGGCCAGGCTCCAAAATACGAATTTTATTGTTTTTTTTTACTTTTACTACTTTATCTTATAATCATGCTATATGATCATATGTGAGATTTTAAACCTTAGTATATATCATAACTTCCATATAATCCAGGAACCTCCATGTAAAACAATTCACCACTTCCACCATATAATCATCACCCTCAACCTTAAATTTCTTCACATTTCTTAAAATTTTCTCTCATACACCTCACTAGTTCATCACCATGACTAGTTCATCCAAAACAAATTCACCCAACTACAAGAGAAAAACCGTAAGAATTAGTGTCAGAACACCTACCTGTGTTAACCTTGAATCATCAAGTGAGGAACTTTAAAATGAAAGAACACTATCACCACCTCCAAAAAAGAAATCTCTTTCACCACCACATGCACCATCATAATCCTCCTCTAGTAGGAGCACCTATCAAACAACTTCTTCATCCCCAAGTGAGTCTCCAACACCAACTCATGTTGCTCCTCCACCAAAGCTAATGTTCGTCATACCAATAAAGCTTAAACCTCAAGAACTCCTTCTCCAAAAAACACGACCTCATGATACTCATGTCTTAACCATGGATAATTAGCCACCAGGTCCTTCAAATCCTTCCCCACCACCACGTGTCTAACACCCACCTCTTGAATTTGAGCATCCGTCGCCACCTCATTTCTCACATCCACCGCCTGGATTTGAACATCCACAACCTCCATCTCCATTATTTGTTAACATCAACAACAATGCACCTCAACTAGAAAACCATCAAAACCTACCACAAAACCTAGGAAATCAAGATTTTCCTAACCCTCCAAATAACATCTTGGATTTCATACATCTAAATGACATGCCTCACCTTCATAACATGTTTTGTCAATGTTGTAGCACCACTAGGCATGAATTCACATGCTTCAAAACTGGGTCAACTACATGTTCTCCTACATCCGACACCACCTTGGATCTTTATCCAACCCACCATACTTTCCGCACTAAAACCACCTTGTTGTTTCGCCAACCCTACGGATTATATGGGAGAAAAGACTTTATCCCAAGATTTATAATTTTTAGTTGTTTTTCTTTTTAATTTTTCTAGTTGTTTTCCTTTTTAGATTATTTTGGCTAAATGCCAAATTTTATGTTATTTCCCTTATAATGGAATTAACATTATTAATTGTTGTGTTGTGATGATGGTGGTTGTTTGTTTATGCTTATATATGCATGTATTGTTGCTATATATATTTTCTTGTCTACTAACTTTGTTTTGTAGCACGCATCCATAGCTTGATTCAGTGGTGCTCGAAACAAGGGGGAGCATACACCGAGGGGGAGCACTTGCAAATTCGTCTTTATTTTTTACTTAGCATTCGTCATAAAGTTTTCTTAGCATTCGTCAAAATACGACTTGCACATCGCGCCTCTACAACACTTTTTGCTTCGACAAAAAGGGGGAGAAGATATGTAAACTCAACCACTAAATACTTAATTAGTAACTTTTAATAAATATGAGTTTATATTTTGTCATCATCAAAAAGGGGGAGATTGTTAATACAAATATTCACGTAAAAACGATATTTATATTTAATGATCTTCGAGTTTTGATAATAACAAATATAATGTCATACTACGTAAAAGTTTACGTAAACAAGTTATTTAGTCGTAAATTTACTTGACGACGACAAATCACTTAAGGTATGAATATGGCATTATAAAGCGTAGTTAATGATCAAAGAAAAATATCTTTTCTTGCATTCAAACTTAATCATTTGCATAAACCTTTTCTAATCAATGACTTCTAGGAAACACATGATTAATTAAGCTAGTTATGTTAATCATGTAAGACAAAATACGATTAACCATAAGTGGAAACAATCTTTCCAAATCTTCCCAAATCTAGAAAATATTTCTTTATTTATGTTAAGAAATATTTTCTTTTAGAAGAATCTAATTAATCTGATTTTAAAGTACAAAAGACTATTTTGTTAAGATTTGGGGTTAATCACTCAAATACAAAATTTGGGCCAGCTGCACCCCACGGATCCACCTAGACCAAAGACGGATCTAGGGTATGGTGGATCTGTGCGTCCTGACAGCTGGACCAGATTTGAATTTCAAATGTTGGTTATAAATACCAACCTCATGTCTTCATTTTAGATAATCCTTTACAATATTTTTATCTCTTTTATATTTATATTTTACATTCTTTAATCATTATACTTGTTCTATAATCCATTTTAAGTGATACAATTATTCCACTCTTTAGTGAAGAACATAAACGAAGACGTGAAGCTTCAAGTGTTATTAGTTTAGTCGAGTCATCACATTTGTGATATTTATCTATCTTCAATCTCTTGTGTTGTGTGTATCATATGTGTATGATAGGTTAGTATTTTAGGCCTTAAAATACGTAGTGTGTTAGATTGGTTCTATCTCGAAGTAGAACTCGGTATTTAGCTTAGTACCAGAAAAAGTGTAAGCGACGTGTACGGTTTTCTTCTCCTAAAGGGAGCTTGTTGACATAGTGAAGAAAACTCTCAAGTTGAGTACTTGAGGAGTGGAGTGGGGCGAAGAGAAACTTTGTAGCCGAAACACTATAAATCATTGTGTCATCGGTTTGATCTTTCTTATCTTTACTTATTTATATTCCGTATTTACATATTTGTTTATTACATCGCCATCATATACACTTGTGTATATCTCTTGACTTCACATAAGCCGAAAATCTAAGTTTGAATTAAAAACGGTAAAACTATTCACCCCCCTCCCCCTTCTAGTTTCCACATATATGACCATTATTATTCATAATTTTAATTTATATAAGAAAAAGTCAGATACTTTATAAAATTGCATTTTAACATTCAATAATTAAATTTAACTATATTTTTCAAGCCTGATGTAATCTATTTATTAGTGTTTAAGCTCAACATATATATCGTGGATGACCCGAGCATCTGGAATTATAAATGAGGATGAGGTTAAGCTTTTGTAGCAGATCTGTTTAGCATGCCATGTAGGAAAACAGTCTTGGATCTTCTTCAACCTATCATTTAACACAAATAAGGTATTATTCAACCTCTTTTCTTCTTAGTTAGCTCTCTGTATTTCCTTAGTTCGTTTAACGTGAATGTGTTCTTCTGTTTGTTGATAACATCCCGTGCCCTTGCCAATGCTTGAACTTCAGGAGTGTCGTATATGTGGCAACCCATCGTGTTTATAATAAAGTAATACTAAGTACTATTAGGATCCTAACAAATCGTTCGCTAGGGGAGATCCAGTTGCTTTTGCGTCTTAACAGGACAAAAAAATCTCGCATGTGATATCGAAGGATTATGTGAGTATTGTAGTTAATTTCATGGCATTTATACTTGACTGTGATCGAGTAGGATTATTGAGTTTTGTGTCAGCAATTATCAGACCATCAGGTGGATTTGTTGGCCCTGTGCCGTTTGTCTCATTCCACAAAATTTGAAAATTTAGATTGTTATCTGATGTCGCTTACCTTTCGTAAAATAAATTAGTTCTAATTAGTGAGCATTCGTATGAGCATTATGTAATGTTCTTCATCTGTTGTCTTATATTTATTTTATATACCATAAACATACCGTCATTTCATGAACGAAAATCATGAAATTTGTTGTGGTGAAATTAAGAAAATAAATATTGTATTATGCATGTGTCATTGTTGTTTGCTTTATAAAAGTATTCTATCTACCGATTGGAACTCTATGTTTGTGTATAGGTTTCTGATCTTTCTGTGGAAGATTACATCAGTGCTACTGCTTCCAAGTACCCAATCTACATGTGTCACACAACTGAGCAAGCAAAGAGAATCAGGAAGGCTCAATGCCTAATAGTTGAGTGGCTAACAAACTCCCTCATGATGCAGGGCCAAAAAAACTGGTAAGAAACTGATGGTTGTTCGCAATGTCATGGATATCATTCAGTAAGGATATTGGTGATAAGTACATTAATTAAGTATGTATTAAGGTTGCAATTCTAAGCTTCGGCACAGTTTGATAATATGCTCTATTCTTTGGATGATTTAAAAGCGTATGCATATACTTGGCTATATACTTTGCTTACAAAAATGCTTTATACAAGACGCACCGCAGCGAAGTACGGGTATCAAAATCTCGTTTCATGTAAACACGCGGCAAAGTAAACAAAAAAGTTAGTGAAATGGTCAACAAGTCAGTTGATCAGGTACAAATGTATAATATAGCGTAAATGATTACAACAACAAGACATTTCATCTCGTCAAAACAAAGTATAGATGAGGGGGTTTTCCCCGACGCCCATTGTCGCTGGAGAAACCCCGCTAAACGACAAAAGATCGATTGATTTTCGTTAACTAAACAAGCCGAGCTTGGTCAAAGTTGACCAAAAGTATCTCCGATGACATGTCATTGGGGAAAGTTTGGTCTAGTTTGATCAAGCCCATGACCAAAAATGTTAACGAAAATCTTAGCCGCGTGTTTTCTTGCCAAAGTTTCCCCGATGACATATCGTCAAGGAAAAGTTTGACCATGTTTGACCGGATTTTTCCTAAGTAATTAGCACTAATGACGGTGTGATGCTGCCGTGGCTTACTTGTTCCCCGAGGACATGTCCTTGGGGAAACGTTTGACCAAATTTAACCTGTTTTTGCCTAAGTGATTAGGACTAATCCTGGTGGGTGATGACGTGGCGTAATTACCCATGACTATATCCCGTGGAAAAGTTTGACCAAAACGTTGACCTTGTTTAACGTAATTTTTTTGGGTAAAGGGTTTCCCCGGTAAATTGTATTACACCAAAAAACATTTAAGTACAATGGATGTAGGTAAAATCCTACATCACAACCCGTTACATGGGCAACAATCATGCACAACAAGTGCAACAAACCAAAATCATACATAAGAGTGACATGCCACTCTTATGGACTACCAATGAAGAACAATCGTCTTCACACAAACATAAACTAGGAAAACACCAAAGAACATAACACATTACTAGCATAGTCTTCCTAATTTAATTTCTAAGTAAAAGATATTCAGACTTTAGCCAACAACAGACTTCAGCCAAGTATCAAAACATAGTACTTCCAATCGCCATCATGCCACAACATTTGACAAACAACCAAAAAGTATGTCGCCATAAGGCAGCCACTGGGAAGAGCAGCAAATGGATAAATTGACCAATCTTCGAATAGATATAACCATGTGCACATAATCTGACAATGCAACTTTAATCTAACTTCCAAGGATGACAATATTCTTCACAATACAGATCTTGTCGTCACACTTCTATAAACAACCAAACCATAAGAAACAATTAGGAGCAAGAATCAAATCAGCCCTAATCCAACCTCGATCCAAATGCAGCAACTATTATTGTTATCTAAGAAGACTTGTATATCAATAATCTTGATATGAATGTAGCCCAGCCATAACACGGATCAGATAATAACAAAACTAGGGTTTTTTTACAAGGATACCCTAACAAACTTGACGTTCCAACTCTCTAACCCACAAATCAAAGATCGTATATTCGCTTACCAGTACATATAGTACACTTACCAGAAGCGAATAAGAAAACCCTAAGAATTAGGGTTTTACTCGCAGCCGTATAGAATGAACCAAATCCCTAAAACTTAGGGATTCGATTGGCGTTATGCTTTAGAAACCAACCCTCAATCAACACGATTAAGAAAAGATATTCAATGTATGCACCACGTGATTACCTAGCAGCACAAAGATGAAACACACAAATAGGGTTTCGAAACAATATCAACCGCAATAAACCCTAAAAATAGATCGATTATGAAAGTCGTCCCAAATTTGTTAGGAATAAATCTTCTTGTAACTTAATACTGCCAACAGTACTAAAGGAGTTAGTACTGTTAGCATAAAGTTTGTACTGCCAGGGAAACTTAATACTGTCAAGTGAAGAAGTTTGTACTGCTAATGGTCAAAGCTGATGATATGA